>OZ030016.1:77080555-77320555 GCA_964023405.1 Apodemus agrarius
CTCAGAGTCTTGTTCATTGACTTAAATGACCAAGGAGACAGTTCAGCCTTTAAAAGCTCTTGGAGGAGACCTGAGTTTGGATTCCAGAAGCCATTAGAGTGCCTCAAAACCTCCTTTAAAACTCCAGCTCAGCCGGGCGGTGGTGGCGCACACCTTTAATCCCAGCACTTGGGAGGCAGAGGCAGGTGGATTTCTGAGTTCGAGGCCAGCCTGGTCTACAGAGTGAGTTCCAGGACAGCCAGGACTACACAGAGAAACCCTGTCTCAAAAAAAAACAAAAAATTTTGGGGGGAGGGGGAATGATTGGGGAATAGTTGGGGGGGAGAAGAACTATGGGAACTATGGTGGGTGGGAACTGGGAAAGGGGAAAGCCTTTGAAATGTAAACATAGAATATAGAAAATAAAAATAACTAAAAAAAAAAAAAAAAAAAAAAAAACTCCAGCTCTAGGATATTGGAGGCCTCTGGCCTCCACAGGCGTGAGAGCAAAACACACACACACACACACACACACACACACAATCTTTTAAAAATTGCTATAGAGCCCTGGAGAAATGGCTCACCAGCTAAGAGCACTGACTTTTGGTTCTTCCAGAGGTCCTGAGTTCAATTCCCAGCAACCATGGTGGCTCACGACCATCTGTAATGGGTTCGGATGCCCTCTGCTGGTGTGTCTGAAGACAGCTCCTGTGTACTCACATATATTAAATAAATAAACAAATAAATAAACAAATCTTTAGCTGGGCAGTGGTGGCACACACCTTTAATCCCAGCACTTGGGAGGCAGAGGCAGGTGGATTTCTGAGTTCCCAGCCAGCCTGGTCTACAGAGTGAGTTCCAGGACAGCCAGGACTACACAGAAAAACCCTGTCTCGAAAAGCCAAAATAAATAAATAAATCTTTTAAAATATTGTAGCTGGGTGGTGGTGGCGCACGCCTGTAATCCCAGCACTCTGGGAGGCAGAGACAGGCAGATTTCTGAGTTCAAGGCTAGCCTGGTCTACAGAGTGAGTTCCAGGACTGCCAGGGCTATACAGAGAAACCCTGTCTCGAAAAAAACCAAACCCAAAAAACACCAAAAAAAAAAAATTGTTATTGAGTTTGTTCTTTTGATGAGATAAATATTGTCTGTTGATGCCTTGTCATCACAAGGTGTAGACAGAACACTTGCCTAGCCACGTGTGAGGTCCTGGGTTCTACCTCCAGCACCCAAGGAGGAAGGGAACTCACAGGCACACATAGTTTGTGAACAATTTTAGAGCTATAAAGATTGTCTTTAGTTTATCCTCAGAATGTCCAGGTCATTAGACGCCCGCAATTATCGAGATGATTTCCTAGGTACAGAGGGGAAAAGGTCGTTGAAGGGAACAGAGCCAGTTAGCTGCAGAGTTTCAAGAGCTCGCAGGTGTGGGTTTGGACTGTGCATTTATAGATTTGGGGGACACCCACATGGTTGTGTTTGAAAAAGAGGCTGGGGAGGGGAGGGCGTGGTTTTCTCTAGTCCTGCCTCCGCCACTGGGCTGGGGCGTGGCCTTCCTCCAACCTGCACCGGTCCAACATGGCTCCGCGGTTGTGCATCATCTCTGCAGCGGCACGGCGGCTGCTCACGAAGCCGGGACCCCGTGCTGGGGACCTCGCGGCTGCGGGTGCTGTGCGGTGAGAGGCCGACGGGGCTGACCGCGTGCTTGGAACCGGGGCAGGGGAGGGGGCTGGAATGAAAAGCAGAGACTCTCGGGTTTGGAATTCAGGGGTTAGAGGCAGAGCTGCCAGGATGTAGGCCTGAGGGGAGGCTGAGAAAGAATGGGGAAGGTGAAAAGGTATGGGGAAGGTTTTGTTTTTTAAACAGGTTCATACTACACGTGATTCGACCTCAGAATCCTCTTGCCGCTGCCTCCTAGATAGTGCTGGTGTGCACGACCATGCCTAGCTGGTCAGGTTCTTTGTCCTGTTTAGGACCTGGATCTGGGCTGAGAATAAAAAATGAGGTGAATGGGACAGGTCTTGAGACCTGGAGCCGGCACGAAGGAATCGGATAGTGGTAGTCTTTTGCCTGGCCTTTGTGGTTTAGCATGTGCCGGGGTCTTTCTGAGCCAGGCGGCTCCACCCTCAGGAAGTTTTGGAAGGAAGGAGAGGAGGACTGGGGGTACGGTGGGAAACCCCAAAGTGCTTCCGCACCAGCTTTGTACAGGTGGGTCAACAGAATGGCGTGGGAGCCGGTCAAGGTCAGCGTCCGAGCCATGCGGAGGCAGCTCTGGATGTAGGACCCGGGTCTCATGATGCACTCTGCCCTTTGTACCACCGCTGCTGGCCTCCTAGGAGAGAGGCTCAACTCTGCCTCTGGAGGGCTTGGCTTCCCCTGACTGGCTCTGGGCTGCTCCTCCCTCCTCGATGCCACGCCCGGTGCTACCCCCATCTCTGCACTTATCACCCGGAGCACTTCTGACCCTGTGCTTTCCCCTAATCTCCTGTTTCCCCAGCCCCACACCCTCACAGGGTTTAGGACAGGGTATGTGCAGAGAGCATTAGCTAAAAGTGAGAACACCCGCCTCACACCTGTGGAAGGGGAGCTGCCTTACTCCTGCCCCAGCCCAAGAGTGTAGCCATGGACTTCCATTAGATCGCTGTGCACCGGGACGCTAGGAAAACTCAGGCAGAGGTGTTGGGACATGTGCCCTTCACCTCCGTGCTGGGTAATGAGGGAGAAGCCGACATTGGGAAATGACCCTGGAGTGTACCTTGTAAACTCAGCCTTTTCTGGAGGGATGACCTTGGGTAGGAGGAGAAGACAGGATGCGTCTGATAGGCTTGTTTTCTATTGATAGGAAAAGAACTCAGGAGTTCAGGTATGCTAGGCGAGTGCTCGCTCTACTGAGTAAACCATAATCTCTCCAGCCCTCATTGGATTGTTGAGGCTTAAAGAGGCCATGCTTCTGTTACCCATTGCCCACGCTTATGCCTCAAGCAGTTTCTGACATTGTGAGAACTGAAAGGACAGCCAGGAAAATAATCTTTTATAATATTAAAAAATATTTTAAGCCTGGTGGTGGCGCATGCCTTTAAATCGAGCGCTCAGGAGATAGGCAGTCAGATCTGCGAGTTCAAAGCCATTCTGGCCTACAAAGAGAGTTCCAGGACAGCCAGGGCTACATAGAGAGACCCTGTCAAAAAAATCAAAAGAAAAAAATTATTTTGGACCAGGTGTGGCAGCATACACCTTTAATTCCAGTACTTAAGAGGCAGAGGCAGGAGGATCTCTGGGTTGGAAGCCCTCATAGTTCTACGTACCCAGCTCCAGGACAGTTAGGACTACATAGAAAGACAAACAAACAAAAGCTATTCTGGGGACCAGAGAGATGGCTTTGTACCTCTGAGCACTGGTGCACCTCTGAGCATTGGTCCTTTAAGAATACAGGGGTTGATTCCCAGCTCGAGCTAGTGCTGGCTCACAGCCGTCTGTTTCTCTGCTTACAAAGGTCCTGACGCCCCTCGTCAGGCCTGGGCCAGGTGTGCAAGTGGTGCATATTCAGGCAAAACACTGACACATAATGTAATTTAGAAACTATTTTGTGAGCTGGGTGGTGGTGGCATATGCCTTTAATCCCAACACTTGGGAGGCGGAGGCGGAAGCAGAGGCAGAGGCAGGCAGATTTCTGAGTTCAAGGTCAGCCTGGTCTACAGAGTGAGTTCCAGGATAACCAGGGCTACACAGAGAAACCCTGTCTCAAAAAAGCAAAACAACAACAAAACAAAACCTATTTTGTGTTCATATGCAAATGAACATTTATATCCATGTGTGTGTATGTATGTGGTGCATGTATGTACATGTCTATCCTATGGCGCATACGTGGAGGTCACCTTGTGGCTCCCAGGCATCTAACTCAGGTTGCCAGGCTTGGCGGCCGGTGCCTTTACACGGGCCCATGATTATCTACTTTTTCTATAAAGAATTTTGCTTTTATTTATGTGTGTAGAGGGGAGAGAGAATGAGAATGTGCACATGAGTACAGGTGCCCACACAGGCCAGGAGGTGAGCGGAATCCCCTGGAACCAGAGCTCCAGGCACTTGTGAGCTGCCCTACCGATGGAGGTGCTGGGAACCAAACTCCGCTCCTCCTCTTAACCGCCGAGCCAGGTGGCCAGCCCACACGATCATCTTTTATGAGACGTGTTTCTCACATGAAGATACTGAGGCAGAGAAAGGAACGGACAGTTAGTGGTAGCTCTTTTACGTGACTGACACCCAGAGGGCACAAGGATGGGGGAGGGGCTAGAGGCAGACTGTTGAGTGCCAGTGTCAGTAGGAGTGTGACATCTACAGTAACTTCCTAGGAGATGGAAATGTTCCAGTCTAGGTCAATTGACTATGGAGCTGTTGTGTCAGAGGCATTGTGTTAGGTCTTGTGGAGGATGGGCAGGTGATCTGATAGTCTGCGGCTTGCTCTAAGCTGTGGAAAAGACAGAGCTGTTTAAAATGAATGAAGGTTGAGGTGGAAATGTTTTCCCAGCTCTCTGCATACCTGCTACCATTCCTAGCTGGTGCTACTTAATTGGTTAGGGTTTATTTTTTTGTTTTCTTTCTTTAAGATTAAAAAAAACGATTTGCTTTATGTGTTGGTTTGCTGAGACTATGTGAACCGTGTTTATACAGGAGCCTGCAAAGGCCAGGTCTCTTGAAACTGGAATTGTAGAAGTGAGATGCCTGGTGGGTACTGGGAACCAAACTCAGGTCTACTGCGATGGCAGTGATTGCTCTTACCCACCGAGCCATCTCCAGCCCTTGGTTTGTCTTCTTGTCACAGAGTCTAACTCTAGCTAGCCTGGAACTCTCTCACAGACCACACTTAGTTCTCCCAGCCTCTGCTCCCTGACTGTTGGGATTAAAGCTGTGTGCCACCAAGCCCAGCCCGTGTTCATCTTTAATTATGCGTGTCTGTGTGCATCTGAGTGTGGACTTGTGTGTGTGTGTGTGTGTGTGTGTGTGTGTGTGTAGATCAGGTAGACCAGAAGGCGGGATGAGAGCCCCTGGAGCTGGAGGTGATTGTGAGTCACCAGATGTGGGTACTGGAACAGAACTCAAGTCCTCAGCAGGAGCAGGAAGTGCCATCTTAACTGAACCATCTCTCTCTAGCTCCATTAGTGTGTGTTTTGTTTTGGGGACAGAGTTCCCTCTATGTAGCCCCTGCTGTCCTGAAACTCATGTAATCCAGGCTAACCTCAAACTCACAAAGGTTAGGATTAAACATGTATGCCACTATGCCTGCATCTTTGGTGTTTTGTTTGTTTGTTTGTTTTTGAGACAAGGTCTTATACAGTCCAAACTCACTGTGTGCCTGAGGATGACCTTGAGCTACTGTAGGCCTGTTTCACCAAACCTGGCCTGCATAGGCTTGCAGAACGCTGGCTGATTGAAGTTGGAAAGATGGTGTCAGAGTTAACAGTGCTAGCTGTGTAGCCATGAGACCTGGGTTTGGATTCCAGCACTCATGTGCCAATGGGTGTGATCTCTCATGTGCCCGTAGCCTCGGGACTATAGTGGGCAAGGACAGGAGGATCACTGGAGCTTGCTGGCCACCATGCTGACTTGGGTAGGAGGACAAGCCCCTGGGTCAAGGAGAGACTCTGTCCCAAAGGAAGAGAAGATGAACCAGCTGCCTGTTTCTTGTGAGCATAGATGTGAATGTATCACACACATACACAGAGAGAAACACACAAACACCACATACACACATACACACACACACACACACATACACACACACACACACAGAGACAGACTCTAAAATGCAGATTGTAGCCATGCATGGTGCGTGCCTGTGGTTTTAGCACTTCCAGGCAGGATCACCAGTTTGAAGCCAGTCTGTGCTGTGTAGGGAGTTCCAGGCTAACCCAGGCTGATTAACGACCCCCCTCCCCAATCAAAAGTTAAATTGCTGGGTCCACCAGATAGTCCCATCCCCAGAGCTTCTGTAGGGATAGGATGGAGCATGAGGGCTTTGAATACATTTTTAGGCTGTGCTGATAGTGCTGGTCCGAGAAGCACTGTAGGAGGGATACTTGCTCCAAAATTCCCGTTTTTAAAAGGGAGTTAGACAGAACAGAGAAATGGGGGAGGGGGGGCTGATTGGGGAACGGGTGGAGGGAAGAGGACTTATGGGACATATGGTGAGGGAGGAACTGGGAAAGGGGAAAGCCTTTGGAATGTAAACAAAGAATATAGATAATAAAAAGAAAGAAAGCATAAAAAAGGAAAAAATAGAAAAAAAAAAGGGAGTTAGAGCTGGGTGGTGGTAGTGCACACCTTTAATCCCAGCACTTGGAAGGCAGAGGCAGGTGGATTTCTGAGTTCAAGGCCAGCCTGGTCTACAGAATGAGTTCCAGGACAGCCAGAGCTACACAGAGAAACCCTGTCTTGAAAAAAACCAAAACCAAAAAAAAAAAAAAAAGGGGGGGGGTTAGAATCTCGAATAGAGATGTAGGGATATTCAGACTTTGCTTTGTGGGCATAGAGTAGGCAGTGGTTTTTAACCTTCCTAAAACTGTATCACTTTGATACAGTTCCTCTTGCTGTGGTGACCCCCCAACCATAAAATTGTTTCATTGCTACTTCATAACTATAATTTTGTTGGGAATTGTAGCATAAATATCTAATATACAATTCCCAATGGGGTCGGGACCCACAGGTTGAGAACCCCGCAGCAGAGGCATGTTATAAAATTCCTTATGGTTAGGACAATGGCTCAGCTGTAATGTGCTTGCCATGTAGACGTGAGAACTTGGCTTCAGACCTCCAGCATCCATGTGAAAAGCCAGGCGTGAATGTCCCTGTGTCTAAGTGCTGGTAGAAGAGACAGAAGCTCCTTAAGCTTGCTGACCGGCTTGCCCTGCCAACCACTGAGGTCAGGGTTAGTAAGAGATGATGTTGCAGAAACTTAAGGAGGAGAGCAGTAGATAGCTAATATCAATTTCTAGCACTTACGCACACACACATGCAGGCGCACACACATATACTCTTACACACAATGGATGCTCATACACACATGTACATGCACATGAATGCATGCACACACTCACACATTGACATGTGCACATACCTGCATGCGCTTATACATACACATACACACACACACACACACACACACACACACTGCTTTAAAGAACAGAGTGTAGGTCAGAGGCGGAGTGACAGTCTGGCATAGGCCAGGCCTTGGCTTCTGTCCTAGCACTCTAGGAAACAAAATACTTTACAAAAATTAAGGGGCAGATGAAGGAGAAGGGGAATGGGGAGGAGAGCCGTTGGGAAGTCGGCAGTGGCGATGTTAGCAGCTGTCGTGTCAGACCTCTCCTCTAACAGTCCCATCCTCCACCCCCATTTTATAGATGAGCGGAAGGTGAAGCGTTAGCTGGGTTTGTCCCCAGACACCACCATGACCATGGCAACTCTTTTTTTTTTTTTTTTAACTTTTTTGTTTTTTTTGTTTTGTTTGTTTTTGTTTTTTCGAGACAGGGTTTCTCTGTGTAGTCCTGGCAGTCCTGGAACTTACTCTGTAGACCAGGCTGGCCTCAAACTCAGAAATCCTCCTGCCTCTGCCTCCCAAGTGCTGGGATTACAGGCGTGCGCCACCACTGCCCGGCTACTTTTTTGTTTTTTTGAGACAGGGTTTCTCTGTGTGTAGTCCCGGCTGTCCTGGAACTTGATTTATAGACCAGGCTGGCCTCAGACTCATAGAGATCTGCCTATCTCTGCTTCCCAAGTTCTGGGATTAAAGGTGTGTGCCACCATGTCCTGCTCTTGGCAACTCTTACAACGGCAAGCGTTCCATTGGGACTGGCGTACAGTTCAGGAGGTTTAGTCCATTATCACCATGGTGGGCAGTGCCCATTTAGACACGGTGCTGGGGCTGATAACTCCACATCTTGATCTACAGGCAGCAGAAGGAGACTGTGTGTCACACTTCCTCTAACAAGGCCACACTCCAGTAAGGTCACACCTAATAGTAACACTCACTATGGGTCAGACATTCAAACCCATGTGTCTATGGGAGCCATTCCTCTATTCAAACCACCACACCACCCTAGTGACGTGTCGTGGGGGCAGGGCAAACAATAAAGTGTAATAATCAACTGAACAGAAAGAAGTCTTTGGGGTTTTGATATGTTTAATTTCCCCCCAGTGCTGGAGATGGAACCCAGCATGTCATGCATGCTGGGTTGGCACATATCTTCCCATGGATCTGTATCTCTAGCTTAGGCCTAGGGCTTGGCATGTTCCTGCAGAGCGAAATAAGGGAGCAGAGTGAGACGCTTAGGCAGGGCAAGGGTAGAATAACAGGGAGTCACTGGAAAAGTAGAATTTGAACTCTTCAAAGTGTGTCCCTGAGGGCTGGAGAGATGGCTCAGTGGTTAAGGGCGCTTGCTGCTTTTGCAGAGGACCTGGGTTCGGTTCCCAGCGCCCACGTGATGGCTCCCAACCCCCGTTTCTAGGGCTCCAATGCTCTTTTTTGGTATCCACGTGGTGTACATATATACATTCAGGTAAATGCATCTTTTAAAAAAATGTCCTTAAAGGTGTTGGCTTGAAATTGAGACTTCCCTTGGGTCTGAACAAGTCTCTTATTAAATTTTTACCTATATAAAAGATCTCCCTGCTAAGTCAGTTAAGAGCACTGGCTATTCTTCTAGAGAACCAGGGTTTAATTCCTGGCACCCACATGATAGTTCACAACTGTCTGTAACAATAGCTCCAGGGAATGATCTGATGCCATCTTTTGGCCTTCTGGGAGTCAGGCGTGAAAGTGGTACACAGACATACATGCAGGCTTAATATCCATATATATAAAGAAAAATAAGAATTAATATAAAAAAGAAAAGAAAAGCCCTAGCTGGGTGGGTTCCTGTGTCTTGTTTACTAAACATGTGGGAAACAGACCTGCAGGCAGGATTTGACAGGGAGGAAGAGACAAGGTATTAAAGGTCCAGGACAACACCCACCCCCACCCCCGCCCCCCAGCGTTGAAGCCCCAGGCCTGCCCTTCAGGACCAGCCTCTGGATGTTTATCTTGGCCACTACCCATGTTAATGAGTTACTGAGAGCCTAGCTCTGGAGCAAAGGTCTGGGTGGGCAAATGGAGCCACTTTTCTGCGTGTCACTACCTCCTCCTGGGGCAGCAGCCCATGTCCATTCAGAGCACAGGCCACACCCTTCAGTGCTCCACTCGAGGGGCCGGTTTCCTTTTTTCTTTTTTTTTTTTTTTCTGAGCCAGGGTTTCTCTGTGTAGCCCTGGCTGGCCTCGAACTCAGAAATCCGCCTGCCTCTGCCTCCCAGAGTGCTGGGATTACAGGCGTGTGCCACCACCGCCCGGCGAGGGGCCGGTTTTAAGGCGCTGTTCTCTGATTCAGTCCTTAGGACCTTTGGAAGTTGCTTAAACAGTGAGCTTCTGCTTGATGCTGAAGGGGACGGCAGTAGAGCCCACACCAACGGCGTGTCGCTTAGGAAGCTCCCGCAGGCAGTAGAGCCCACACTAACGGTGTGTCGCTTAGGAAGCTCCCCATGGCTTCACAGAGCCTGGCTCAGAGGCACTGTAGGTGCACCATGCCTCACCACGCCTCCCACCTAAGGACATGTCCTTTTGCATTCTGTTGATTGAACAGACACATGCACCATAGCTGAAGGAGCCCGTGAGGTTAGAAGTGGCTAAGCCAGTAGACGTTAAATCCTCCTTCTCCCCGTGAGCTTCCTCATTTGTTGTTGGTTACTACCTCACCCTTTGTTTTTGTTTTGTGACATGATAAATATGGCCAAGACTGTTTGGGTCAATTAGTAGAGGCTGAGAAATTGCTATGAGATGGAAATGCTGTCTCTCTGGAAGGTCTGTACTTGGCGCCATGTGAGAGCTTGCAGCTGCACTCATCTTGGTCTCCTGGCAACCCTGGAGTTCTCAGCTTTGGTTATAGCTGAGGGACTGAGCTCTCGTGAGCAGCAAAGGACAGGATAATTGTAGTCGGAACTGTTCCCAGCCTCAGTTAACCCTGTAAGACGTTTGAAGGAGTAAAGGAGCCGAGCGGGCCGGCTGGGTGTCAGGCTTTTCCAAGAAGGCCGAACCCCCTCTTCTCTTTCAGACAATGAAGGCTTAGCATCTTGGTGAGCTTCTTTCTCTACTGTGGCACTTAGGACTGCTTTAATCAATAGTTTGGCTTTGTTCTTTTGAGACAGGGTTTCTCTGTGTAGCCCCGGCTGTCCTAGAACTTGCTTGTAGACCAGGCTGGCGTCCAACTCAGAGTTCCGCCTGCCTTTGCCTCCCAAGTGCTAGGACTAAAGGCATGCACCACCACTGCCCAGCTGGTTACTGTTCTTGTGACCAGCTACCCCACAAGAGGCAGGTCGTGTTGTGTGCAGTCAGGAAACAGGGAGATGAATTCAAACACTCGTCAGGTCTTCCCTTCCGGCCACTGTGCAGGGTGAGTGAGTTCTCTCAGTTTAACCTATCTGGAAACCCCCGTCATGGAAATGCCCAGAGGTGTGTCTCCTAGGCGATCCCAAACCCAGTCAAGGGAACAGCAGAGGAGATATTACAACCTTTATTTCACTAGTTGTCTGCTAGCAACTCTTATCAGAAAATATGAAATGGAAAATTCCAGAACTAGACCACATTCACAAACACTTCATTATGGAATAATTGTTTTAGTTTGTTATTGCTAATTTCTCACTATGCTTAGCTTGTAAATTAAATGTTGTTCTCTTTCTAATTCTCTCTTCTATTCCTCTCTTTGTGTGCACGCTTTCCTTCTCTCTCTTCCCTCTCTCCTCTCTGTCCCTTCTCTTTATTCTTTTTTTTTTTTTTTTTTTTTTTTTTTTTTTTTTCCCGAGACAGGGTTTCTCTGTGTAGCCCTGGCTGTCCTGAAACTCACTCTGTAGACCAGGCTGGCCTCGAACTCAGAAATCCACCTGCCTCTGCCTCCCAAGTGCTGGGATTAAAGGCGTGCGCCACCACCGCCCGGCTTCTCTGTCCCTTCTCATGACGACTTCCCTGGCCTCCTTCCTTGGGGCCAGTGAACTTACCTGTCCCGAGAGCAGCTTCCCAATAAATCCGCCTTTAATATAAAATTAAAATGTATCATAATTATAAATATATAATATGAAAAATACTTTACTTATAGATTAAACTTTTTATAAATATGTGCATATAAAAATATCATATATGCTATATGAAACATTTGGGGAAAATGATGTCTCAGCCATAAAAATTCACCAAGGCATGAACAGAGTTTACTGAAAACCACTGCAGGAAAGCCTGAGTTCCCTGAGAGGGAAGTTGCACCCCTGAAAAGGAATGGAAACCCTTCATCTGAGGGAATACAAGAACCCCTCCCACTATCTTGTTTAAGTTAATCTTTTTTTTTTTTTTTTTTTTTGAGACAGGGTTTCTCTGTGTAGCCCTGGCTGTCCTGGAACTACTCTGAAGACCAGGCTGGCCTTGAACAGGGAAAGCTACCTGCCTCTGCCTCCCAAGTGCTGGGATTTAAGGCGTGCACTACCACTGACCAGCATTTAAGTCAATCTTATAAACTGGCGGTTGACGTGAGGTGCCAGGAGTCATTAGGGGTTAGTTCCAGATGTCTGTGTAAGATGAGGACTTGGGCTGGAGAGATGGTTCAGTGGTTAAGCACACTCACTGCTCTTCCAGAGAGCCCAGAGCCAATTTCTAGCACCCACATTTTGGCTTACAACCATCTGTAACTCCAGTTATTAAAACTCAGATGCCTTGGGCTGGAGAGATGGCTCAGAGGGTTAAGAGCACTGACTGCTCTTCCAAAGGTCCTGAGTTCAAATCCTAGCAACCACATGGTGGCTCACAACCATCTGTAATGAGATCTCATGCCCTCTTCTGGAGTGTCTGAAGACAGCTACAGTGTACTTACATATACTAAAATTAATAGTAGTAGTAATAATAATAATAATAATAATAATAAAAAACTCAGATGCCTCTCTTCTGGCCTCCATGCGTATAACATGCATGTGGTGCAGTTGCATGCTGGCAAGACACTCAGGCACACATAAGAAATAATCACTTTTTAAAAAGATATTGTGGGCAAAGCATGATGGTGCACACTTTTAATCCCAGCACTGAAGAGTCAGGCAGGTTAATCTCTGACCTGGAGGCCAGCCTGGTCTACAGAGTGAGTTCCAGGACAGCCAGGGCTACACAGAGAAACCCTGTCTCGAAAAAAACCAAATCCCCCCCCAAAAAAAAGAAAAGAAAAGAAAAGAAAAACCAAATCAAACCTAAACAGAAACGATTCCATGGGTCAGGCCAAGTTGTTAACGTGGGGCTTTTGTCTTGCTTTTGCCCTTTTCCCCCTGTGAGTGAGGTAGACTAGGGTGGCAATGTTGTAAAGGGCTCAAGGTGGGGATCTAACAGTGCATTTTGTAGTACGTTCTAGAGTTTGAACAGAAGTTTGATATTTGTTAACTCTGCTGAGATCCAGTAGAAGGTTTTTGATTAACGGGCATCAAGGACCCGATTAGCATATAAGCAGTCGTACTCTATTCCAGGGTTAATTTGGAGGCCTTTCCAGCCAGAAGAGCAACAGCTGCCCCATGCCACAGGGTCCAATGGCTGAACTCTCAGAGGGGCCCAGGATTTGAGTTCAGAATTCCCAGTCGTGTTCTCCTTTTTTCACATACATGCAAAGTGAGGCAGGGGAAGCTGCTGGTGCTACAGAAGTTCATAGCATGTTGAGGGAATGGGAAGAAGGAACTTGCAAAATTATATCACAGAACCCAGAAAGGCAAAAGAAAGAACCGTGACTACTCATGAGAGTAGAGGGAAGGCCTGCCTTAGGACGTCCATGGGTCCCACCTAGTAGGCATCAGGCAAGGTGACTTTGGGGGTTAACTGTCTTAGCAATAGACTGCAGTTGTATGGCCAGAGATGATGGAGAGAGGTGACAGGCAGGACTTCCTCTCCTGGCTTCCTCGGCCCTACAGGGGTTACAGATGCAGGCTGGGCAACCAGGATCTCTCGAGGGCACTGTGTCTGCCCAGATGATGCCCTTTCACTCTCTCTAGCTGACATGGGATGCCATGGCCCTGTTTCCAGAAATGTAGGTCACCAGGCTAGGGGAGCATGGGAATTATTGGGGCTCCTGGGCCTCCACATGGTCCTCTCAACTCCTCTGTCCTGCAGCTTCTATTCCAAGGACAGTGAAGGCAGCTGGTTCCGCTCCCTCTTTGTACACAAGGTGGATCCTCGGAAGGACGCCCACTCCACTCTGCTGTCCAAGAAGGAGACGAGTAATCTCTACAAGATCCAGTGTGAGTAGCCACTAAACCGGCTAGCTCTAACCTTGGGCTTTTTGTGTGGGTGGGGCTGGGGTGAAGAGATGAGAGGAAGAGAGTTCGTGCTGTCCTGAGAGCCTTGGCCCTCTTTGGGGCCTGCTCACTCTGACACTTCTCTGTCACACACAAATACGTGCGTGTGTAAGGATTGCACGCACCTCACTCTCTGCCCTGTCCTGTGTTGCAGTTCACAATGTGAAGCCCGAATGTCTGGATGCCTACAACAGTCTGACGTGAGTGTCATGAACTGTTTCCAGCCGCTGCTGAGATGTAGAGGGGAGGGGCCCTCATTCCCAAGCCTTCGGACATCCTTTGCCTATTCTCCTGACCCAGTCAAGGAGCGTAGATTCTAGAGCTGGAAGCCCCCAGGGTGTCTTCCCACCTCTGCTGCTTAGAGAAGAGACAAGCTCAGACCTGGGGCTGGGTTGGAACCTCCATCTCAGGGCCCTTGGTGGCCAGTGCGAGCCCTGCCCCTCCTTTTGTCCCTCCCACAGAGAGGCTGTGCTGCCCAAACTGCACCTGGACGAGGACTACCCCTGCTCGCTTGTGGGCAACTGGAACACGTGGTACGGAGAGCAGGACCAGGCAGGTGAGGTCCCCTTGTCGCCGGTGCTGCTACCGCCACCTGGCCCTTGTCTCCAGCTCTCGTCTGTCTGCCCTTGTTCTCTGCAGCATCTCTGGGGTGTGGGGAAGTGTGTTTCTTTCATACCTCATCGCCCTACTCAAACACTGTTGGCTGCTCAGTGTTCTCAGGTGGCCCGAGTGGCCCGAGAGGCCCGAGAGGCCTTCCTTGCCAGATCCACAGCCGAACTTCGCCACAGTCTCCGCTCACTGTGGCGCCCTGCGTATGACTCCTCAGTTCCCCAGCCTGAACCGCTCCACCTAGAACCGTTCAGTTTTTCCACCCTTGCCTACTTTACTTGGTTTGGTTTACCTGTCTTTAGTCTGTTTGAGCTGGGTCTTACTGTGTCATCAGGCTGACCTTGAATGGGTACTCTTTCTGCCTCAGCTCCTGAGTGCTGAAATGGCTTGATTGCTTGTCTTCTGTTTTGGTTTGCTTGTTTTCTGAGTCAGCCTTTCTCTGTGTAGTCCTGTCTGTCCTAGAACTCCCTCTGTAGACCAGGCTGGCCTTGAACTCAGAGGTCCACTTGCCTCTGCCTCCTGAGTGCTGGGATTAAAGCAGTGGTTCTCAACCTTCCTAATGCTGCTACTCATTAGGACAGTTTCTCATGTTGTGGTGACCTCCAACCATAAAATTATTCTCATTCATTGCTACTACATAACTGCACTTTTGATATTGTTATAAATTGTAACCCAGCCGGGCAGTGGTGGCGCACTCCTGTAATCCCAGCACTTGGGAGGCAGAGGCAGGCGGATTTCTGAGTTCGAGGCCAGCCTGGTCTACAGAGTGAGTTCCAGGACAGCCAGGGCTACACACAGAGAAACCCTGTCTCGAAAAAACCAAATCAAAAACAAAACAAAACAAAACAAAACAAAACACAAAACCATAAATTGTAACCCAGATATCTGATCTCTGCCCTCTGTGGAGGCTGTGACCCACACTTTGAGAAACAGTGGATTAGACATGGGTGACTGCTTGGCTTATTCACTTGCCTTTTAAAGTTATTTTTAAATCTATCGTGTGCTTGTGCGTGTGCGCCCCGTTCTACCTATGGAAGTCACCTTGTTGAGGCAGGGTCTCCTTTGTTTCCAAGGATGTCAGATGTGTGCTTCTGCACCTGGCTTTTCATTTGGGTTCCGAGGAGCGAGCTCAGTTTGTCAGGCTTGTGTGGCAGGAGCCTTTCCCTGCCAAGCCATCTTACCAGCTCTCACCTGTCTTATTGTTTTGTATTTTTGTGTAGACATGGCATCCTTCTGAGACTGGATTCTTTTGCACTTTTGCTGGTTCAGGGACTATCCCTGACTCTCTGACCTCTACTATTTGGCTCTTCATTCCTTGGCCAGGCACCCGGTAGCTGCCGATATACTTGTCTGTCTTCTCGTAGAGTTCTGAGGGTCAGGGTCTATATCTCTTTGTAATATTGAATACCTAATAAAAATGTTTCCTCTCTTTAAGAGATTCGTGCTGTAGGGGCTGGAGAGATGGCCCAGTGGTTAAGAACACTGGCTATTCTTCCAGAGGTCCCAGGCTCCATCCCCAGCATGCACATGGTGGCTGGCAAGCTCTGTAACTTCTGGAAACCCACACCCTTTGCTGGCCTCCACTGGCACTGCATGCCCATGGTGCACAGAGAAACGTGCAAACACTTCTAGATATAGAACGAAAAAGTATAGTCTCAAAACATTTATGCTACCCAGAGAGGGAGGTCAGCAGTTATGAGCAACATTGTACTTATAGAATTCAATTTCTGGCACCCATTTGGTCGTTCACAACCATCCACAATCCAGTTCCAGGAAATTCACATCCTCTTCTGATCTCCATGGGCACCAGGCACACATACGGTGTGCTACATGTGTGTATGCACATAGGCAACACACTCAAATACATAAATTTGATCTTGAAAAACAAAAACAAAAAAAAATTTGAGACAGGATTTCTCTATGTAGCCCTGGCTATCTTAGAACTCTGTAGACCACGCTTTGAACTCAGAGATCTTAAATTCTTTTCTTTTTTTAAGTTCATGCTGACCCATCCTATAATCCTAGAATTCAAGAGACTGATGCAGAGGGACTGCTGTGAGTTTGAGGACAGACTGGTCTATAGAGTGAGCTCCAGGCCTATAGAATGAGGCTGTGTCTCAAAAAACCAAACCAAACTAAACCAAACCAAAAAACTACCAAAAGTTTCAATTCCTCGGTCATCTTTGACATACAAAGTGCCCGCTGATAGGTCTGCCTGGCTCATAGCTGCTGTCGGTAAAGAGGATTGCCCGTGTGGTAGAGTACGGTTTGGGATGGTATGGCCGATGCAGACGGCCTTCTCAGCTTCCCTTGCATACTCTTGACAACAGGCGCTCGATTCCTCATCAACCAACCTGTCTCAGTCCCGATAAATATGCAAAGGGAGAGAAAAAAAGTCTATGAGCCTGCCATGGTGGTGCACATCTGTGATCCCAGTACAGGAAGTAGAGGCAGAAGTTCAGGGCCAGCCTGGTGTTCATATCGAGTTCTGGCCAGTGAGGGCTTTGTAGAGAAATCCTGAGTCAAACAGTAAAGTGTTTCCTGAGTTCTAATATGGGCACCAGATACTGGATTGAAGTTCTCTCCAGTGTTATGTAAGCTTAACTCAGTTATCTACAGAGACCCTGTTTTCAGACCAGGTCACACAGTTGAGGATCTCCAGGGCATACATTTTTGAGGGGCTACTGTTAAGGCCAGCAGAGAATACGACTGGGGGAAGTCTAATAGGACAAGGGCTCTCAGGGAGAATGCGGCTGGCCTTTCCCCCTTGGGTGTCCACCAGGGGTCATGTGCACATTGGCATCTCTGTATGTATCCCTAACCACACGCTGGTACATTCCTGCTATCCGAGTTTATTCCTTAGATTTTTTTTTTTTTTTTTTTTTTTTTTTTTTGGTTTTTCGAGACAGGGTTTCTCTGTGTAGCCCTGGCTGTCCTGGAACTCACTCTGTAGACCAGGCTGGCCTCGAACTCAGAAATCCGCCTGCCTCTGCCTCCCAAGTGCTGGGATTAAAGGCGTGCACCACCACCGCCCGGCTTATTCCTTAGTTTTTTTCCCCCTTCCCTTGCTGCCTTCTTCTGTCCATCCTTCCATCCCTTCTCCCTCCCTCCCTTCTCAATCCCTCCTTTCCTTTCCTTCTCTCCTTCCTTTTCTTTTCTTTTCTTTTCTTTTCTTTTCTTTTCTTTTCTTTTCTTGTCTTGTCTTGTCTTTTCTTGTCTTTTCTTGTCTTTTCCTTTTTTCTCTTCTTTTCTTTTCTTTTCCTTTCTTTCTTTCTTTCTTTCTTTCTTTTTTTGTTGCTGTTGTTGTTGAGATAGAGTCTTATATAGCTTGGGCTGGCCTTGAACCTTCTGACTCTCCTGTCTTCTGTGTGTCACTAGCTAAGTCCAGTTTTATGCAGGGTTGGGGATTTGAACGCAGGGCTTTGTTCAGGCTACCAGCTGAGATACACCGCCAGCCCCTGCTTCCTTTCTTTCTAAGGCGGGATTTCCCTCTGTTACCCAGACATTGGCTCAAGACATCATCCCGCATCAGCTTCCAAAGTGGCCGGGACTCAACCCCCACCCTCCCCATCAGTAGCTGCAGCTGTTTTTATT
This sequence comes from Apodemus agrarius, assembly GCA_964023405.1. Lineage (NCBI taxonomy): Eukaryota > Metazoa > Chordata > Mammalia > Rodentia > Muridae > Apodemus > Apodemus agrarius. Next base: position 77,098,128 of record OZ030016.1, read on the forward strand.
TATTTATTTTTCTTAAGTTCCTTGCCTTGGAAGGTTCCTGTTTTGTTATTGTTGCTTGGATGTCTTTGCAGTGCTAGACATGGATACTGGGTCTCCTGCTGTTAGGCAAGTGGTCTAGCCTGAGCCCTCTTTAGAGTGTCCTGTGTCTGTCCTTCAGACTTATTCCTCCTGTCCGTCCAGCTCCTTATAGTCTTCTGTCCATCTGTGTGTGCACTGCTGCACCTAGGGTGGAAGACACTTAGATCATCTTTTGCTTGGTTTTCTTTGTGCTGCTACAGATGCCAGCCAGGTCCTTCTGCATGCTAAGCATGTGTTTTTATCAGTAGCGACCCCCCCCCCCCCCGCCCCAGCCTCCTCTGATCCTCTCGTTGCTATTTAAGGAATGTTAGTGGGATTTTGTGGGCGAGGACATTGAGTCTTAGGAGGGGTCAAGGCCATCCAGCTGAGCAGAACTGGTGGTCTCCTGGGCTGGCCACCTAGGTCACTCCCCCACTCATCTACCCAGTGCTACACCTCACCAAGACAAATGGAACTGGGAGACCCCCACTCTGCTGCCACATACAGTCAGCCCTGGTGTCAGGCAGGCAGGGCCCCTGTAGCTCCTTGACCTGCCTTCCTATTCCCAACAGTACACCTATGGCGGTTCTCAGGTGGCTATCCGGCCCTCATGGACTGCATGAACAAGCTAAAAAACAACAAGGTATCCCAGCATCCTGTGTGCATGTCGCTTCCAGCCCTGTGTGGGAGTGTGGGACAAATTCCTCTGCCACCCACAGGGCATACTGGCAGGGTAGCATGTTCCCCTGGCCTCGGTGCCTGCAATGCTCTTCCTCTAGGAGTACCTGGAGTTCCGGAAGGAGCGGAGCAAGATGCTGCTGTCCAGGAGAAACCAGTTGCTTCTGGAGTTCAGCTTCTGGAATGAGCCACAGCCCCGGGCCGGCCCCAACATCTATGAGCTGAGGACGTACAAGCTCAAGGTACTCACATCCAGCAGTGCCCCCTTGCCCTCTGTCTTCCCTGCTGTTGTTTTTGCTTGCTTTGCAAGAACTCAGGGTAGGGTGGCCTGAAGCTTCTCCAGCTTTATGGCTCAGAGCTGAGGTGTGTGCACTGGTGTGCACGACTGACATGAGGTATGAGTCAGGGCCCAGGAGCGAGGTCCTCTGGGTCTGGGAAAGGCTCACTTCCCATCTCTGCCCCATGATGTTGGGGGTCCAGGTGGGGCTCACTTGTTCCTCTCTCTGGGTCTCTTTCAGCCAGGAACCATGATCGAATGGGGAAACAACTGGTAAGTTGGCACTGGGGTTGGGAATGTGGCAGTCCCTGCTGTCCTGGGACATGAGGGAACCCATTAGGTTCCTAGTGGGCTTGTCTGGCCTGTGACCCAGGAGCCCAGCATGCCCTGGTCCTTGAAGCCCTCAGAGAAGGGTCTGCCTGTGCAGTGCCAGCTCTCTGGAGGAAAGTGCCAGCCAGCCGGCAGCAGCACTCCCAGAATCTATTCCCTTGGCCCCACTTTGGACCCCTTCCAAAAAATGTGGCCACGGGACCCTCTGGGCCACCTTGGGGAACCACTGGCTGAGCTTCTATCCCATGTCTCTGCAATCTCCAGGGCTCGGGCCATCAAGTATCGTCAGGAGAATCAGGAGGCAGTGGGAGGCTTCTTTTCACAAATAGGAGAGCTCTACGTGGTACACCACTTATGGGGTAGGTTGGAGACACCCAAGCCTCTGTCCGTCACTTTGTAAAACATGTGGATGCAAAAAAAAAAAAAAAAAAAAAAAAAGAAAGAAAGAAAAAAGAAAAAAGCTGGGCAGGTTGGCGCATGCCTGTAATCCCAGCACTTGGGAGGCAGAGGCAGGCGGATTTCTGAGTTCAAGGCCAGCCTGGTCTACAGAGTGAGTTCCAGGACAGCTAGGACTACACAGAGAAACCCTGTCTCGAAAAAACAAAACAAAAAAACAAACAAACAAAAAAAAAAAAAAAAAACAAAAAAAAAGAGAGAAAAGAAAAGAAAAACATGTGGATGCATTTGTGTTCCTGTAGCTCTTACATCCTAGCAGAGGGAGACTGCATCCTCAGACATAAACTAGCAAAAAGGACTCATTTCACGATGATACTGGGGGAGATGAGGCAGGGGAAGACAACAAGGACTTTTTTGGCTTGAATAGATAAGATTGTTCTAAAGGATGAAATACAAATCCTGAGCTGAAGGATGAGAAAGCCAGCTAGGAACTGTGGGAGGCAGAGGGGTGTGGGAGGCCATCGATGAGGGGACGGGGGGGGGGGGGAAGTTGGTGGGGGGGGTGACTGAGAAGAGTGAAGATGGGCTGGACGAGAGCAGCTACCAGATCAGGCTGAGGAGGGAGGAGGCAGCGGCCCCATATGAGTTCAGTAGTGGCCATGTGCTTTGCCAAGAGTGCCTGGTGGGGATCAAGGTAGGAAACCGGGCGGGTGACACAGGCTGACTTCCGGTAGTGGCACCAGCATGCTCAGATGGATTCGTTGCTCTGTGGTGAGTGGGACATGAGAAGAGATTGCTGGAAGAGGAAGGGGAGGCTAAGGGAGCACTCAGACTCATCCCTAAGCCGCTGTGTGCCCTCGTCTAAGGCAAGGAGGTCTAGGAGAGGAGCGAGGGCACGGGCTTGGAGTGTAATTCTGGGAGTGTTATATATTTAGGATGCCGACGCTGGGCTAGCCAGATAGCTCAGTAGGTGAAGGCACTTGCCACCAAGCCTGACAACCTGAGTTTGACTTCCAGGATCCATAAGGCAGAGTGATCTGACTCCTGCCACTTATCTTCCGACCTCCACACTCACCCCTCACCATAAATGAACATGTAAATGCAGTAAAACAACTAGAAATATCACATGGGCACTATATAGGAATCCATGGGAGAACTTGAGACTGGAGGGAGTCGCCAACATATGTATGTGCTTCCAAACCCCTAAGCCCTGCCACAGGGCCTTTGTATATGCCAATCCTCCCTGCACCCGATGCTTTTCTCCAACAGTCTACACTTGGCTTGTTTTCATCTGGTAGCTCTGGAACTTAGAGTCACTGTCCTTAGAGTCACTGTCTTCTCATTACCTAAGATCTTCTGTCATCCCCCCACCCCTTTCTTATAAACATTATTTGTGGTCATCTGAAATTGATCTTCTTAATATGTGTGACTGGATGATATTGACACAGCAGTGTGACAGGCTAAGGAAGAAGGATCTGGGGAGGAAGGGTCAGTAGGGATTGGGGACAGTGGGAGGGTTCCTATGCTGAGGAAGGGACTGGGTTCTCTGAGGAATGAGTCTGTGCCTTCCTCGCAGCCTACAAAGACCTGCAGTCCCGAGAGGAGACTCGAAATGCAGCCTGGAGAAAGAGGGGCTGGGATGAAAATGTCTACTACACAGGTAAGTGTTTCCTCTGGGCTCAGTGGCACCTTTGCAATGGGTCTGCTGCAAGACTTGGGGATGCAGTGCTCCGCAACTTCCTCTGCAGGGACAGCTAACATCACGTGATCACCTCCAGTGGAGGAACCCACTGTTTTGTCTCCTGTCGTGCTCCCCATGCCCCCATCCCCTCACCTTTTGAACCCTTGTCCTGCTGCGTTGCCCAAGCTCCTTCTGAGTGAACCTTTTCCCTCAGTCTTTGAAGCTGATGGGTTTACAGGCATGTGCCACTGTGTACAGGTGGGGACTTACTCTGGCATGAGTTTGACGTTCTACACGATGCCATGAGTCCTGAGGCTTTAGGACTCTAATATAGAGACATGTGACCCTGGGTCAGTTCTGTGCCTCTCAGAGGCTGCTTTCTTGTCAGATGGCAATGTAGAGGCCATCGCGGCTGCAGGGAGGACTGGGAGTTAGTTTGTGGAAAGTGTTTTGCCCTGATAACATCAAGACATGCAGCAGCTTTTTTGAGTGAATTTTTCCTGAAACTGTGCCCACTGCTAGAAGCCCAAAGACACATGCAGGGTCAGGAGACACTGCCTGGGCCTTCACTGTGTGCTGGGCAGGTGGGTAGTGGGGGCATACGAGTGAGCACGAGGCTGTCCCGCCCTCGATGCCTTTAATCTTCCACACGTCTCCTGGGTGGGCAAGCGCATGTCTGCTGAAGGAGGTGGCGTGAGCTATCCCGTGTGGTCAGCACTGGCATCCACTCGTTACCTCAGAAAAATGCTTAGTTTGCGTCTCCTAACCGTCTGTGAACTAGATTTGTAGGGATCTGTGTACACATCAGAGTCTGTACAATTAAGCACAAAAAGCAAATGTCTAAACTCTAGGCTACAGAGAGGGCTCCATGGCTAAGCATAATACTGTTCTTAGCGAGGACTCAAGTTCAGTCCCTGGCCTCGCCTTGGGAGGCTCACAGCCACCTGAAAGTCCAGCTCCAGTGGATCCGACCTCCACGGGCCCTGTACTCAAGTGTATATATCCACATGCAGGCATATACATGAGAAACAGATAAAATCCTTTAAAAACCAAAACTGTCCTCCAAGGCCCTCTCCGCTGACACCCCTCCCCCACCGCCACGGCCTCCCAAGCCTGGGGCAGCTGCACCGAATCAAACCTACAACTCTTACCATGGCAGTGTATACGGCCACAGTTCTCTCTTGATGGTCGTTTTGGTGTTGGGGATCGAATCCACGACCTCACTCATGCTAATCGGCACACACCTCCTCACGGAAGTGCCACCCTGGCCCTGGGACTGCTTCTTCAGCCAGCCTCTGTGTCCTTGTTTTCACAGCGTAGGCTTGTGTGTCTTGCTTGTTTGGGAAGCACTGACGATAGAATCCGAGGGTTCATATATGCTAGGGAAGTCCTACCACTGAGCTACCTCACTGCCACATACATAGAAGGTGAATAAAATTTTTCAACATATTCAGCTTATACCCCTTGGGAACCATGGGTCTCTCTCAGGTGACCGTAGGGCCCCCTTCCTGTCACAGGCTTTTGTGAGCTTTTGTACGGTGACCAAGGGTACCTCCCTTGCCTCAGACACCCTGTAATCTCTGCCTTTCTCTCCGTAGTACCCTTGGTTCGACACATGGAGTCACGAATCATGATCCCGCTGAAGATTTCTCCTCTCCAGTGAGGTTGGCACGGCCTCCACCTCCTTCCCTTTTCCCTGCGGACTAGCCTGGAACAGAGGAGCTTCTAGGCACAGTTTCCTCTCAACTCTGGAAGACTTCTGATGGGTGGTGTTCAGCTTGATCAAAGATGACGTCTTCTGAGAACTTCAGTCTGTGTATACCCAGCCAACCTCTCCCAGGCTGAAGTTTTTAACTCCCCTAATCACAGAGTAGCAGCCTTTTAAGCACCCGAACATTTTCCTCTTAAGATTCGTCATCTCCAGGACATACGTCCTCAGCTAACACCGTGGCCATGGCTTAGATGCATAAAGGCTGGTATGACTGGCCGTCACAGGGTACGGTGTGGCCGTCAGGGGGGTACGGCGTGAAAGGACGTCAGCCTAGGTGTGGCCCAGGAACTCTCTGGTGTCTACTGTTAAAAGGTCAAGCCTGGGCCTTTAAAAATCAAACAAACAACAACAACAACAAAAAACCTGGAACGCCCATAAACTCCGAGATCATCAAAGTCAGGGGGAGATCCAGAATTCTACTTGAAGGGCTGGGAAAAAGATGGAAGTGGGAAGGATTTGAGTACGTGAGACAGGTTTGAAGCAGGAACCCTTCAGAAGTGGGCACCTAGGGTTCAGAATTTAAAATACAGAATTAGGAAGATGAACAGAGATGACAGGATCTTTTTTGTTGTTGTTTTTGTTTTTCAAGACAGGGTTTCTCTGTATAGCTCTGGCTGTCCTGGAACTCATTCTGTAGACCAGGCTGGCCTCGAACTCAGAAATCCGCCTGCCTCTGCCTCCCGAGTGCTGGGACTAAAGGCATGCGTCACCACTGCCCAGGGAGATGACAGGATCTTAAGGGAGGACCATGTCCCTTAAGACAGATGGAGAGGCTTTATCCATGTTTTCCCACACAATGTGGTTAGAACTTGAATATGCCTCAGTTCTTCTGCAATTCTTCCTTCCTACAGGCAAAAATGCAGGCTGAGACCTATAGTCCTATTGAATTCTTTCTTTCCCAATTTGACATTGTCCCCCAAACCCTCATTTTGCAGACCCACTAGGTCTGTGGAGTGGATTCAGTGATTCTGGGGGTCTCTTCAATGACCCCCTTACCTCATGAGCCCCTGCTTAGCATGGTTTTGCTACCGTATCAGGAGAATGTACTGGAATAGTTGATGAAGCCAAATTAAATATTTACTGTAAATTGTGGTGGTGTCTTCATCTGCAAGGAATCTCAGAAGTTGTCTTAGGCAGGGCAGCTTTCAGTTGTCTGAGGGGTACCATGGCCTTGACCTCTTAGGGAGAGCAGCTTCATCCCAGGGCAACAGTCAGAATTTACCCCAGAAATGCCAGGAATAGGAAACACCCGGAGCTTACAGATGCTGCATTAGAGTACTGATTTTTGTCTTGGGAAAAATAAAAAATCAGTGATGCCCTTTTGGGAAGCAGGAGGCAAGTGATATAGGATTATGCCCCTGCCTAACTCAGTTCCCATTTTGGTGTAGCGACTCCGATAGTATCAAGAAGTCAAGTTAGAGCCGGGCATGGTGACACTTGCCTTCTAAGTCCAGTGAGACCAATGCAGGCGGATCTTAGTGGCCAGCCTGAACGACATAGGTTCAAGGTCGGCAAGTGATACTACGTAGTGAGTCCCTTTCTCGAACGAAATCAGAAGGCAAAATCCACTTCCGTCCAAATTATAGTACAGCGACACTTGTGCTTTAACTCAAGTGAGGCGGCGGAGGGCCCACTACTTCACGCGCTGGTGAAGGGGCACTAAGCACAGACTCACGCGTTACACAACTCATAGACAGGTTGCCCAGCTGGGGCACGCCCCTTCCTTGCTTCCCAAGCTGCATCTGGCTTTTATGTTTCACTTCCGGTCTGTGGCTCTCTTCTTCCGCTTCTCTATGGTCGCGAGCCGGAAGTGGCTGCCTGGCTGGAAGGCGTGAGGAGCGTTCTGGTGAGCGAGGGTGGAGGGCTGCTGGCTTGGGGTTGCAGGTCCTCACTGGACGCACGGGGCTTGAGGTGCAGACTGCAGCATGCGTGTTCGCGGGCTGGGGTCCTCACTAGTCGGGTTCCCCCAGCCTCGTGGCGGTTTTCTGGGACTTAACCGGAGCAGCATCCTCTGTCCCCATTGTAGTCCTCTGATGGTGCTGATGGCAGTGGTGGTGATGAGACCTCGTCGATGGTCCTCTCGTGTGTGAGGGAAACACTCCTGTGTAGCGGTTGGGATTTCCCGGGTTTTTGCGTGCCACCCTGGTGGTTTTCGTCAGACGAGCCCGCCACTTGGTTAGCTGTCACTGGCAGCCGCCTGCGGTCCTCTGAGGAGAGGCGTTATCTTCGCTTATAATGCGCCGCCTAAGACTCCAAGGAGTCGCAGCGAAGAACCTTTACTGCTGGAGCATAAGGCTGAGAACGCCAAGCGCGGACGTTACGAGGGGAAGGAGGCTTGGCTTTTCTTTATATTGTCAGCTCTGTTTCCTAGCTAGCTGGCTTGATTTAGAGTACTTGTTTCATTAAATATTTTGCTAATCTTAATTTTTAAGAAAAGGAAAACAAGAATTTTATACTGCAAGGGGCCCGGGCTGTAAGAAGAGGTACCACCTGCTCCGTTTTAATGAAGATGTTAAATGCAGTCACTATAGTCCAGTTTGGCTGGCAGCTTCTGTAGTTCAGGTTGACTTCACATTCGTAAAGATCCCTCTGCCTCAGTCACTCAAATGCTGTGATTACTGATGTTTACCACTATCCTGTCTCATAGCCCATTCCCCCCCCCTTTTTTTTTTCTTGGAGACGGGATTTTATTATGTAGCCCATACTGACTTTTGAACGAATTATATAGCAAAAGATGATCTGGAACATCTCATCTACCAGCTCTAACTGTGACCTGTCCTCATTTTTCCCACCACACAGTTTTGTGCGGTTCAGAAGATCAAACACAGGTCTTTTGAGTATGCTAGGCTAGCACGCTACCAACTGAATATTATTCCCAACCTCACAGTCACTTTTTAGTCTTATAGTTACTTTGGTAGAAGAAAACTTGAGGTCTGCATGCCATAAACAGGAAACAGCTTGTACTTGCCTTATGATAATGATATGACTGCACAATATGCTTAGTATGATGAAAACATTTATTAATAAATTCTGTCTTGGTTTCCTTGTCTAAGACTCAGAGAGAATCCATTTCTTTTTCTTTTTAAATTGTTTTTATTTTATGTGCATTGGTATTTTGCCTGCATGTATGTCTGTGTGAGTTTGGAGTCACCGACAGCTGTGGATGCTGGAGTTGCAGCTGGATCCTATGAACAAGCAGTCAGTGCTCTTCAGAGTCATCTCTCCAACTTGCAAATCCATTTCTTACAAGAACCTTGGCATTTGTGAACATTAACAATAAATTAGGAAACTTGAAGCAATTAGACATTTCGTTTGTGATATTTGGTTTTTGAGATGATGTCTCACTATGTCGACCAGACTGTCCTCAACCTCACAAAGATCCACATGCTTCTGCACCCCACTCCTGGAGTGCTGAGATTGAAGGCATGCGCCATCACAACTAGCCAGAAAAATGATAGCACAGCATTGTGACCTATAACTATAATCTCAGCACTGTTGAGGCTGAGGCAGCAACGTCTCCAGATTGAAGGCAGCGTGAGCTACGTAGACTGGTCCGAAGAGAAGGCCAGGCAGATTAACCTGTCCTCTGGTGTTTAGCATAACGAAGGATCACTCAGGCTCCACTCTGAGTCAAGTCCCTCACCCTCTGGGATGCGCTTCACATGACAGCGCTCCTACAAGCCCTGCAGGACTTTCTAATTTGAGAGGAAACAAGAATGAAGAAGTGGTTTGTCGAGGGACCCATGGATCTAGGACAGTCAAGTGTAGGTTCCAACTCAGGCTTCTCCCACAAATAAGGGACAAAACTACCCTCTTTCCTTGGAAGTTGGGGTGACTCCGGAACCTCATAAAATAAAGGCTTTGGTCTTTGCTTGTTTTTGCTTCTTTTGGTCTGGAGTTTATAGAGATCATCCTACCTCTGTCACCCTAGTGCTGAGATTAAAGGCGTGTGCCACCATGCCTTCCTATTCTTCATTTGAGTATTAGAGCCAGACAGGGAGGCAGCAGGGATGCTGTTGAAACTGGGCGAAGTACTGCAGCTGTCGTAAGTACTGGTGTAGCATCAGATGTGCCCATATTAGCTGTGCAGCCTTGGAAAAGCATCACCTCTCAAAGCCTTACTTTTCTCATCTGCGAGATGGTAGAGATGGTGGTGGTTCTTATCTGACTGGCTTTGTAAAGTAACCAAGTGTGAACATATCCAGCAAGTGCTTAGATCAAGGTCTACTATTCAGTAGTCAGTCAGTAGTATTGCTAATAGGTTTATACACCAGGCAGGAATTAAATCTAAATTTATGAAGCGCTTTGACAGGCTCATGAGTAAGAGCAGAGCTCGTTGTCCTGGCAGGCACATTGTTTTGACTTAAGATAGGGCATCTGTATATATCCCTGGCTGTCCCGGAATTCACTGTGGATCACATTGACCTCAGGCTTGCAGAGACCTTCTTGCTTCTGTCTCCTGCGTGCTGAGATTAAAGTTGTGTACCATCACACCCAGGTTAATTCGGAAACATCTTTTTTTTTTTTTTTTTTTTTTGGTTTTTCGAGAGTTTCTCTGTATAGCCCTGGCTGTCCTGGAACTCACTCTGTAGACCAGGCTGGCCTCGAACTCAGAGATCCGTCTGCTTCTGCCTCCCAAGTGCTGGGATTAAAGGCGTGCGCCACCACCGCCTGGCTTTTTTTTTTTTTTTTTTTTTTTATGTTTTTGTTTTTTGAGACAGGGTTTCTCTGTGTAGTCCTGGCTGTCCTGGAACTAACTCTGTAGACCAGGCTGGCCTCGAACTCAGAAATCCGCCTGCCTCTGCCTCCCAAGTGCTGGGATTACAGGTATGCGCCACCACGCCCAGCTCCTTTTTTTTTTCTCTTTTTAAATGCAATTTATTTCTTCTAATCTTATGTGCCTTCATGTTTTGCTTGTATTCATATCTGTGTGAGGGCGTGGAATCCCCTGGAATTGGAGTTACAGACATTTGTGAGCTGCCATGTGGGTGTTGGGACTTAAACATAAGTCTTCTGGAAAAGCAGCCAGCATTTTAACTCCTGAGCCATCTCTCCAGCCCTTTCTCTCTTTAAAAACAAAACAAAACAAAACAAAACAAAAAACCTTTTATTCTTTGAATTTCTCATACAATGTATTTTTAAACATTGTATATGTATGTGTGTTTTTCCTTCACGTATATTCGTGCACCACATGAGTACTTGGTACTTTCAGCTGTCAGAGGGCATCAGGTGCCCTGGAGCTTAGTTCTAGATGGATGCAAGGAGTCTAAGTTGGTCCCTCTGGAAAAGCAGCAAGTGCTCCCAATTGCTGAGCCATCTCTCCATTTCTCGGTGGAAATCCTTACAAGGGCTCTCTCCTTAACAGCCTTCTGCTCTGGAAGCACAATGTCCTCAGAATCCAGCAAAAAACGGAAACCCAAAGTGATCCGAAGTGATGGAGCCCCAACTGAAGGGAAACGGAACCGGTCTGACACGGAGCAGGTGAGATTAGCCACGGCTTCGTGCTGCTGGAAAACTGCATACTGTGGTCAAAGAACTGCCTGTGAGTGTGGAGGAGCTGAGGGTCACGTGTGCCACTGCCTGAGAGTGTGGAGGAGCTGAGGGTCACGTGTGCCAGAGACACTCTTCTGGTTGCCCATACTAGCCCAGATGACTGGAATTTCCACAGTTTGACAAAGATGAGCGTCCGCATCCGGTGCCTGCTGCTGGATATCAGTATTGCACAGAGAGCATGTCCCAGCACACTGTTCCCCGCGTGCCTACTCGCTGATGCTCAGCTCTAGAGCTTCCAAGAGAGCTCATCGTTGGTGCCAGAGGCGCGTTCCCACAGGACTTCTGTGGCCCAGGAGCTCATCACCAGCACGGGCTTCTCTTTTATCCATTTCTCTCTCTTGGAATTTGTCAAGCTGGTCCATGACTTAACATGTAGGATTTTTTTTTCGGTTTGTTGAAACAGGGTCTCAGATAGCCCAGTTAGCCTTGAACTTGGTATGTAGACCAGGCTGGTCTCAAACTTAGAAATCCACCTGTCTCTGCCTCCCAAGTGCTGGGATTACAGGTGAGCACCACCACAGCCCAGCAGCCTTGAGTTTCTGATCATCTTTCCTCCACCCCTGCCCCTATAACTTAGCTGTTTTGATTGTTTAGCAATTTTTAAAAAAACTTTATGCATATGGGTGTTTTGCCTACATATCTGTTTGTGTAGCTCATGCTTGCAGTGCTCCTGGAGGTCAGAAGGGGACACTGACCTAGAACTAGAGTTTTGGATAGCAGGAAGCCCCTACGTGGATGCTGGGAATTGAACCTAGGTCCTTTAGAAGAGCACTGGTTGCTGTTAACGCCTGAGCCTTCACTCCAGCCCCAGGCTAATTGGCTTCTGATTGATTTTTGTTGTTGTTTTGAAACAGGGTTTCACTATGTAGTCTGGGTTAGTCCAAAACTTAAGATCATCTTGGATCATCATCTGGATGTACTGGGATTACTGATGTGTGCTACCACAACTGGCTTCTTGTTTTGTTTTGTTTTGTTTTGTTTTTTTGAAGTAGACTAAGGAAACATATCAGCTTAAATTTAAATTAAAAAGCAACATGGACTTGTGTTTAGCTTAGTGGTAGAGCCTGTTTTTAGACCCTGCAAAGCCCTGAAAAGTAATATCAGGAGATTACTTTTAGCACTTGTTTATTTGTTTAACTTGTAAGCAGTAACTTCTAAACAAGTGCAGGAAATAATTCCTCTTTTACAACCCATTTTTGAAAAAAAAAAAAAGTTTGTTTTTGTGTGTATAAGTTTTTTGCCTTTCAAGTGTTTTTTCTTTTTTCTTTTTTTTGGTTTTTTGGATTTTTTTTTTTTTTTTTTTTTTTTTTTGAGACAGGGTTTCTCTCCTGGAACTCACTCTGTAGACCAGGCTGACCTCGAACTCAGAAATCCACCTGCCTCTACCTCCCAGAGTGCTGGGTTTACAGGTGCTTTCAAGTGTTTTAAGCACACCATTGTTTGCAGTGCCTGCAGGGGCCGGAAGAGGGTGCGTGTTGTTGGGAATGAAGCTGGGTCTTCTGCACTATTACTCCAGATCCTTAGGATTAGTTCTGTATACATAAATGGGAATTTAAGGACAAAAATGATGGGGCTGAAGAGATGGCACAGAGGTTAAGAGTACTGACTGCTCTTTCAGAGGTCCTGAGTTCAAATCTCAGCATCCACATGGTGGCTCACAACCATCTGCAATGGGATCCAATGCCCTCTTCTGGAGTGTCTGAAGACAACTACAGTGTACTTACATATAATAAATAGATACATCTTTTTTTTCTTTTAAAGACAAAATGAAGTAAAGAGAAAAATGAAATGACAGCATTTTCTTTAGTTTCAGAAAATCAAGATTAATGTAGATTTTTTTTCTTTTTGCTAATTTATTTGTTGTTTTTTTTTTGTTTTGTTTTGTTTTGTTTTGTTTTGTTTTGTTTTTCGAGACAGGGTTTCTCTTTGTAGCCCTGGCTGTCCTGGAACTCACTCTGTAGACCAGGCTGGCCTCGAACTCAGAAATCCACCTGCCTCTGCTTCCCAAGTGCTGGGATTAAAGGCGTGCGCCACCACGCCCGGCTTTATTTGTTTTTTGAGACAGGCCTTTATTGAAGTCAACATTGCCCTGCCTCCATCTCCCAAGTGCTGCACTTATAGGAATAAATCACAATGCCTGGCTAATAGTGTTTTTTACATTTTTGCATGCGTATGTATGTTCACGTGTGTGGAGGTGTCTCACTGTGTTGTCGTAGTTGGCCAGGAGTCACTGAGTAGTCCGGACTGACCACACACTGGCAGTTGTAACGTCCTTACATAATGAAGGTTTTCATTCTTACTGTCCCTGGTCCTGGCATGGGAGCCCCTCACCCAGGACCTCTCTTCTTGCCTTCACAGGAAGGCAAATATTACAGCGAGGAGGCGGAGGTTGACCTGCGGGACCCTGGCAGGGACTATGAGTTGTACAAGTACACTTGCCAGGAGCTGCAAAGGTTGATGGCCGAGATCCAGGACCTGAAGAGCAAGGGCAGCAAGGACATGGTGAGGAGGGGCCAGGCGTGCTAAACCTGGCGTGGCTGCGAGCGAGCTGGGGTCCAGAAGCAGCAGCCCCAGGACAGCCCCATCTTCCATTACAGTAATCAAAGTACAAGATATCTTTTTTCCTATGGCTATAATGTGATATTATTGATTTAATATTTTTTTACATGCCAGTCATTTTGCTAAGTGTTAGAAGTATATGCAAATAAATCATAGAGCCCCAAATAAAATTATTTGTGGATGTTAAATGCATTACTCAGGCAGATATAAAACTAAACAATGTCTAAAAACTAGATGGATGATTTGAAGAGGAATTCGTTTTTCCCAGCAGTCTTACTTATATGACCAGTATTGTTAAGATAGTTATATTCTATAGCTCTAGCATTATAACCAAGCTTTATATAGTAGTCCGCCTGCTCACCCTCCCTCCCTCCCTTTTGCCTTCCCTTCTTTTCTTTCTTTTTTGTTTTTTTTCCTTTGAGACTATGTAGCCGTGTCTGGCCTTGAAACTCCCAGTGTAGACCAGGCTGGCTTGAACTGCTGCCTCTGCTTCCTCGTTATCGGGATTAAAGTCTTAGAGCGCCATCATGCTGGCCTAGCGCTTTCGTTTCTTTCATGACATTTCTCACTGTTCCAGGCTCCCTTTAGGCCCTGCATGGGGCTGGCTTGGCAGCCGGGGTCCGAAGGGAACTGAGCTATCTGTCATCTGTTAGAGGTCGTTACTGGTTTCTTTGTGCACAGGCCATTGAAATTGAAGAACGCAGGATCCAGAGCTGTGTACATTTCATGACTCTAAAGAAGCTTAATCGATTAGCCCACATCAGGTTAAAGAAAGGAAGAGATCAAACCCACGAGGTAGAGTTGAAAGGCTTAATATCTGAGCTCTCACCCTTCCTCTCTGCCCCTTCTTAACTAGTCCTTGGCCCTTCTCCGACTTTGCTGATGGTCAGTCCCACCCCAGATTGCCCTGCTCAGCTCATCTTCTCCTCAGGCCAAGCAGAAAGTTGATGCCTACCACCTACAGCTGCAGAACCTGCTCTACGAAGTGATGCACCTGCAGAAGGAGATCACCAAATGTCTGGAGTTCAAGTGAGTTGGGAGGGCAGGGCTTTGGCTTACTGGTCTGTGGTAATGCCTGTCTTCCTTGGCTTGGTGTGAGCCATCCCTTCGAAGGAGAATGGGTGAGCTTACAAGACTACAGGATTTGAGTGGAGAGCCTCAAGCAGTCATTCCAGACAACACAGTGATTCGTGGGAGCCTCTCAGCCCCTGAGGTTTGCTCTCAGCACTTGGTAAAAGTAATTTTTCTCCTCAACATGTATTGATGTTTATTCGCCTTCTGTGCCATAGAAAACCAGCTAACATCTCCTGCTCCATGCTGTTTTTGACAGTATGGCAGTTGAGAATGTATAAAGACGGCATAAAAGAATGTTACCCTCCTGTAATCTTAGTGCAAGTTGGCCAAATCAGACTATACCGGATCAAGCAGGCGGCGACAAAGGATCCTGGCCTGCAGTTAGTACCCAGGCTCTGCCTCTCACTAGCTGTGTAATCTTGGACACATTTGAAAAAGGGGAAAAGAACCTCGTAGTGGTGGCTCACACTTTTAACCCCAGCACTTGGGAGGCAGAGGCAAGCAGATCTCTGTGAGTTTGAGGCCAGCCTGGTCTACAGAGTACGTTCTAAGATACCCAGAGCTAACACAGAAGCCCTGTCTTAAAAAACAAAAAAAAAAACAAACAAAAAAAAAACAATAATAAAAACCCAAACAAAATAAAAAATGCAAGAAGAATAGAGTATGGTAAATTATAATATATATAATAAAGGGTAAAAGGATTAAAATGGAGCTTAAGCCCCATCTCCTAAGAACTGCTCGAGGCGAGGACAGAGGTGAGCCAGCATGTGTAGGTGCTTAGTGAC
Organism: Apodemus agrarius; assembly: GCA_964023405.1. Classification (NCBI taxonomy): domain Eukaryota; kingdom Metazoa; phylum Chordata; class Mammalia; order Rodentia; family Muridae; genus Apodemus; species Apodemus agrarius. The sequence continues at coordinate 77,113,289 of OZ030016.1, forward strand.
TGGTGGCTGTGCTGTGGCCATGGCATGAGCACTCGTGACATTAATCCCACAGTCGCCTTTTCTCTAAACAAGCAAGATTTACAGCCTCGAGATTTTGTTCACTTCTAATTCTGCCAAGCTGGCTTTAGGCTTTTTCGAGACAGGGTTTCTCTGTGTCCTTAAACTCGCTCTGTAGACCAGGCTGGCCACGAACTCAGAAATCCACCTGCCTCTGCCTCCCAAGTGCAGCCTACCACCTCCTGCCTGCTTTTTCTTGTCTTACACATATGCAGTGAAAATGTTTTAAAGTTATGATTAGACTCTTAGGTTTATTCTTCCCTGGTGATGTGTCTTGGTTTCAACATGATGGCATAAGTCCAGGCTATAGGGATTCTGAGTCTCTTAACTAATACTTCTGTTCAACCAGGAGATGTTTGGAAATCTGTTAAGCATTCCTTTCAAGCTGTCAGCTGATTTGTGGATAAATAGGTTGGGCACATGGGCAAGGGACTTTGTGGCATGTCACTAATAACCTCGCATCACACTGAAATGTCTGCCATTAAGCATTTGCTGAGATAGAATTCCAGGATCTCCATTAGCCATAGGCCGGGGCTGCATGGACGAATGGAACCACTGCCCCTGCTAAGCCACAGCTTGGGGTTCTGAAAATGGCTGCCTGAGAACTTCATTTTGCTTGTAGGTCAAAGCACGAAGAAATTGATCTGGTCAGTTTAGAGGAATTTTATTCAGAGGCTCCACCAAACATCAGCAAGGCCGAGATCACCATGGGAGACCCTCACCAACAGACGTTGGCACGTTTGGACTGGGAGCTGGAGCAGCGGAAAAGGTGGTGCTTCCTCCTTCCTGACCTGGTTAACCACACGGTGACAGGGCTTGGTCATATCCCAGGACTAGCCGACAGTCTCCAGGACCAAATCCCACTTGTTATTAGTTCGCCCTGGAGTATTCAGACTTGCCTGACCTCCGTCCGACTGTTAAGGTTATCAGTAGGGAGTTGGAAGTATGTGGCTCAGTGGTGCAGTGTTTGCCCACCATGCACAAGGCTCAGTGCCCGACACTGCAAGGGAGAGGGGGGAGTCTGCACTGGAAGATGGCTCCGTAGGTACCGTAGGTGTACAAGGCTGTGGCCCTGAATTTGAAACCCAAGTACAAGTGAAAAAGCTGGGTGAAGTGGCCTGAGTCTGAGGGGTAGTCATAGCTCCCGCGGCGTGTCTAGCCAGCCAGCCAGCCTGAGCAGCAAGCTCCAGGTTCAGTGAGGCCCTGCCTCACAAACTAGGCCAAGAAGAATGAAGAAAGGCAGTTGGGTTGACCGCTGCTCTCTGCATCTGCACTCATGGATGAGTGTACCCACACACACATTATAGAGGGAAGTAAGACCTGGGGAGACACGGGGAAGCAGGGTGACAGATGACAAGGTAAACATAAATATTCATGAAAATGTCACAGTGAAACCCATTTGTCTGTTTACTAACTGTCTTGAGTTACTTTCCTTGTTACTCTGACAAAATACCCTAACACACAGCCTAGGGGAAAGGCTTATTTTGGCTCATGGCTGAAGGTGAAGCCGCTGGTCACTGTGTGTTCCCAGTCAAGAAAAGAAGGGAGCATTGGCGTTTGCTGGCATTCTCCTTGGTCTTAGTATAAGACCCAAGCCAAGGGAGTGCTGCTGCCTGCTTTTAGAGATTTCAACTATTATTTTTTAAGATTTACTTATTTATTTCATGTGTATGAGTGCACTATAACTGTCTTCAGACATCCCAGAAGAGGGCATCTGATCTGATTACAGATGGTTGTGAGCCACCATGTTATGTTATTCCTGGGAATTGAACTCAGGACCTCTGGAAGAGCAGTCAGGGTTCTTAACCACTGAGCTATCTCTCCAGCCCCAAGATTTCACATTTTTTTTTGTTTGTTTGTTTTTGTTTTTTGGTTTTTTGAGACAGGGTTTCTCTGTGTAGTCCTGGCTGTCCTGGAACTCTGTAGACCAGGCTGGCCTCGAACTCAGAAATCCGCCTGCCTCTGCCTCCCAAGTGCTGGGATTACAGGCATGCACCACCAAGCCCGGCTTAGATTTCAAATATTTTAAATCGTTGTGTGTGTGTGTGTGTGTGTGTGTGTGAACTACTGTGAAATTAGTTCTCTCCTCCCACCTTTCCATGAGTTCCTAGGGTGGATGTCAGGCCATTGGCTTGCCAAGCAAGTGCCTTTACCCAAATGTACAGCGTAGCCAAGGGTAGCTGACCTTCAGTTCTTCCCTCCCACACCTCTCGAGTGCTAGGATTCAGATATGCAATGTCACATCGGAATTTTTGTGGTGCTAGGCAAGCACTCTACCATCTGAGCTATATCTTGAACTCCTAAATGCCTTTGTTGCTTGTCTTAGTTAAGGTTTCTATTGCTATGGTAAAACACCATGACCAAAGGCAATTTAGGGAGGAAGAAGAGACTTATTTCGGCTTACGACCCTCAGCTCACACTCCACACTGAGGAAGGCCAGGCAGGAATGCAGAGCAGGAAGCTGGAGTCTTACCTGGAGCAGAGGCAGTGAAGGAATGCCTGTACTGGCCCATCCCCTCGGCTTGCTATAATCCTAGCTGTAGCTTGGTAGGAGAGAACTGACTAGTGTAAGCTGTTTTCTGATCTCCACATGTGCCATAACACAAGGATTTCTCCCTGTCCCACCCACACACAAAGTAAGATAAATGTTAAAAAATAGGTTTAAGTCAACATTTGAGAATTTTTGGAATTACTAAGAATAATAGTGCTTGTATGGAACTTACTAAAGGGCTTGGCACAGTCAGTGCCGGCTGTCATTAGAATAGTCAGCACTGTGACAGTAGGGTCAGAGTGAACATGTATGTGGCAGTATCACTACACGGCATTCCTGACAGCGCCCTGTGTGCCCCTTTAGGCTGGCAGAGAAGTACCGAGAATGCCTGTCCAACAAGGAGAAGATCCTGAAGGAGATTGAGGTGAAGAAGGAGTATCTGAGCAGCCTCCAGCCTCGCCTCAACAGCATCATGCAGGTGAGTGCGGCTCTGCTTTACACAGGGCAGCCAGAGTCCACCACACTCTGGGCTTCCGCAGCTGTCTCCCTCATCAGGTTACTCCGGGAGGATGGTTTTTCTGAGAGGGACGAGTTAGGTTCTGAAGTAAAGAAATTCTGGGCCTCTGGGTCAGGAGCATACCCACACGCCTGAACTGTTTGTTTATCCGTAGCCAGCCTGCTGTCTCTAGGCAGTTAAACGTGCTTCCTGCAGACATGTCGTTGGTTCACCCAGTACCTCAGGGACCGGGCAAGAAAAGTGGATGGTTCTCTGGAAAGAACTGGCCTCATTTGAAAAGGCTTCCACTATTCATACAGAGAATCAATCTGTGTGTGTGTACACACAAACATATATGCACATATATGTGTGAGTATGTGACCTGATTTTTGTTTGTTTGTGATGCCAGATTTGGGTCTAAATTCTTTTTTTTGTTTGTTTTTTGTTTGTTTGGTTGGTTTTTTGAGACAGGGTTTCTCTGTGTAGCCCTGGCTGTCCTGGAACTCGCTCTGTTGACCACCCAGCCTAAATTTTATAATGTTATAAAGCAAGATAAAGCCTATGTGCCGGGTGGTGGTGGCACACGCCTTTAATCCCAGCACTTGGGAGGCAGAGGCAGGCGGATTTCTGAGTTCAAGGCCAGCCTGGTCTACAGAGTGAGTTCCAGGACAGCCAGGGCTACACAGAGAAACCCTGTCTCGAAAAATAAATAAATAAATAAATAAACAAATAAATAAACAAATAAATAAACAAACAAACAAATAAAATAAAGCAAGATAAATGGCTAATGAGGAGGAACTTTGTAAAAGGAGTTGAGAGAAATTTAAATATGTTTTTCTGGACTTGGCAAGGTCTTCACTTCTTCCTGTCAGTTCTAGACATGGAATTAGTGTTGTTAGCAAAAACATATTTTTCTAGTAGGACTTCCGAGTAGGAGAAAAAGGAACACGAGCTGGGCTGCTGGGCCCGGGACGCTGCAGCAGGAAGACTGAGTCTGAGGCCGGCCTGCGAGGAATAAAGAGCAGGCCCTGTCCTACCTGGCTACCTAACTAAAGCTGTACATGCTTGTACATGCCTGGTCTGCATAGGAGCTCCAAACTAGTCGGGTCTACATAATCAAGCAGAGCGGTAGAGAGGGAGATGCAGGGAGAGCAGAGACAGCCTGGATGGGGCGGCAGTGCAGGCTGCATTTGATCCTCCATCCCTCCGCAGTGCTCCGTGACCTGCACTTACTGCTTGAAGGCCCTGCAGGGCACGCCTCAGAGAGTAACTAGAGCAAAGGGTCTCCCAGTGGGTCGGCTAAAGCCTTGTGTTGCTTGCAGGCTTCCCTGCCAGTGCAAGAATACCTGTTCATGCCGTTTGACCAGGCACACAAGCAGTATGAAACTGCCAGGCACCTGCCCCCTCCGCTCTATGTGCTCTTCGTGCAGGCCACTGCGTACGGGCAGGCCTGTGGTAAGTATGGGAACTGGGCAGGGAGGGGGCTACGGGAGAAGCAGCCATAGTGAGAAAGGACTGCTCGCCAGGAGAGCTCCCCAGCTTTGCCCAAGAGCCCTCGGGTGGCAGATGCTGCCCCCCCCCCCAACTTTGTACCCTCAACATGGCTGCTACACCAGCTAGCCTGAGGCTTGACCATTGTGACAGGCATGTCAGAATGGACGGCTTTGGATTTTTATGAGCCTGGCTGTACAGCTCTTAGGTACAGCCTAAGAGCTCTCAGGTGCTCACTCCGTCAAGATACACGTGGCAGGTGGATCGGTGTCTCCTGTAGTGTTTTTAGGGGAGGGATCCTTGGTGAACTCGGGTCCTAGGCAGCACTCCCAGGCTTCCCCATGCTGGAAACAGCTTGCATGAGAGAATGCAGCGTGCAGGTGAGAAGATGGACCCCTGGCCATCGGCTCAGCCTTGACTCCGCTAAGGATTTGAAAGTTTTTGCTCTGCCCAGTGCAGCTTTCACTTAGCACTAAACTTTTCTTCCTTGTTCACACCTTATCCCATGGCATCAGACAGACATACACTGTTCCTGTGCATGCCCCGTCCCAGCCGTGGCACCAGGACATTACTGTGTCTTTTCTTGTGTCTCCTTGGTCCGTCCGCCTCCTCTCCCCCTTTGTCCTCTTCCGTTGCCATCATCAGCCCATAGGAACTCCTCCTCCCAGCCCCCTAGACAGGGTGAGTAACCTTCTTTTGTGTTTCAAGTTCTGCTGTTTGCACTTCTCTTTTCCTGTAGAATTCAAGACTAATCTATTAAGGCCTGTTGTAGGTGAGGACTGCCTCTGGTAGGGTGACAGCCTGGCACGTGGAGGACTGGACCCTCAAGGAGGCTTCCGGCGCTCACCCGGGGTCCAGCTTGCTTGCTTGGGATGGGCTGGTTTATATGTTGTTTCCAGATATAGAGTAGTAGTCAGCTGTTGGGGAAGTCTTCCTTCTTCATAGTGTGCTGGGCAAATGGCATCAGGGTTCTGACACTCCTACCCTTAAGTGGAAGAGTTGGGGTATAGCTTAAGCCCTGGTTCCATCTCCCACTATCATCAGGAAAGAACAGGGCAGAGAAACTAGAGTGTCTTACTTGCTCACAGCGGTAGGCTCCTAGAGCTCCACAGAGACATACCGAGAGACTGCTCATGACACATTGGACAGATGGAGCAGATTGTTACTGAGTGCTCGAGAGACAAGCTCAAGTCCTGCCGACCTGAAGTGCACTCTGCTCTGTTTCCCGGGTGTGGTTCGTTACTTCATGAGCACTAAGTTTCTCTACCTGTCTATACTAATAGCATGCCCATACAGTGGTGAGCCGGGAGTGTATTGCTTTACTTGTTTTGTGGTGCTCAGGCTCAAAGCCACAGCCTTATGCACGCTAACCATGTGCTCTTCTGTGCTACATTCCTCACCCCAAGACTAATGTATCTAAAAATGTAACCCTTAGTTCATTGATCTGCCACTCAACAGCTACTGGTTCCCAAGTGTCTCTTTTATAGATATGGAAACTGAGCCTCGGGTCAGTAAGTTTATCTTCCAGGTCACAAATGCAGTCATGAGTGGTACAGGAATTCATTCACTAGGCTACAGCTTCCACGTTCCTATCTGCTCTTCTCTGCTGCCCAGGAAGATGAGACAAGGCAGGCCAGGTGCTTGGTGACATGCAGAATACAGAATGTTTTACAGAGAGTGACCCATCATCTCTGGGATGGGGACGGGGGCTGGCTTCTGGACAACAGGTGGAAGAGTCCTGTGGGGTGACAAACCCCAGATCTGTGTGCCTGGGTTTTGCACCAGTCTTGGGATGTTTAGCTGGGAAACAGTGCTCTGGATTATTTGTTCTTAGCAACCATAGAGAAAAGAGTTTAGGTGCCGTCTCCTGTGTGGAGTGCGTGCCCTCCCACTCAGTCATCAGGATCTGGGGGACATGGGAGGGGTGGGGTGTAGCTGCTCAGCTGGCTCGCACTTAGCGGCCTCTCCAGCAGCTTTCCAAGACGCCTTTTCTCACCTCCAGATAAGACGCTGTCCGTGGCAATTGAAGGCAGTGTGGACGAAGCCAAAGCTCTTTTCAAGCCCCCTGAGGACTCCCAAGGTAACATGGTGAATGGGATACTCTCCAAGGATAGCAGTTTACTACTGCGGTCTTGGTCCTGGACTGGTGCAGTATAGAAAGAGGCGTGACCTTATGTCAGCCTTAGGGTAGGCCCAAGAGAACTCGGTCCCCAGAATCACCACACACAGCCTTTGGATCTCAGCCCTGCCACCCACTAGCACCCAGGAGCATTTTGACCCTGAGGAAGGCAGATAATGTGTTTGACTCATTGTAAAGGTAGCTGGTAGCTAGTTATAGGTTAATACCCGTAATCCCCAAATTCTAGAGGTTGTGGTGGGAAAATTTACACATATTTGAACCCAGATTGGTCAATAATCTTCCAGGCCAGCAAAGGTAACATATTGAGATGTCTCAGTGTTCCCCTTTTGGCCCCCAAAAAGAGAGAAATTTTTCTTATAGAATCATTGTGTAGATGACAAGATGACTTGACCTCCTTATGTAGGTCCTGTCTTCCACACACAGCTACTGTCTAACTATACCAGCCATTGTTACTCACGCTGCTCTCAAAACCACCTCCAACAAAGGGCTTTCTGCTTCATAAACATGACAGTTAAAAGACCTTTGAAACCAGGACTGGGGCTGGGCAGGTGGCTCAGCAGGTAGAGTGCTTCCTGCACAAACTCGGAGATCTGAGTGCTGATCCCTGGCACCCACATCAACACACAAAGCAAAGTAAGCAAAGCCCAAGCCTGGGTATGGCGGGTGTGCTGTTTGAGGAGGGCAGACCCCAGGAGCTGCCTGGCCAGCCCCATCAGTGCTGGGGTGAGGAGGGCAGGCCCAGGAGCTAGCTGGTCAGCCCCTCCACACGAACGTCCAGCTCTGTGAAAGACCGTGTCAGAATAAACACACAGCTGGACATAGTGGTGCACGCCTTTATTTATTTACTTATTTATTTATTTATTTAGTTAGTTAGTTTTTTTGGATTTGGTTTTTTTGGAGACAGGGTTTCTCTGTATAGCCTTGGTAAGACCGTGTCAGAATAAACACACAGCTGGACATAGTGGCGCACGCCTTTATTTACTTACTTATTTATTTATTTATTTAGTTAGTTAGTTAGTTAGTTAGTTTTTTTGGATTTGGTTTTTTTCGAGACAGGGTTTCTCTGTATAGCCCTGGTAAGACCGTGTCAGAATAAACACACAGCTGGACATAGTGGCGCACGCCTTTATTTACTTACTTACTTACTTACTTATTTATTTATTTATTTATTTATTTATTTATTTTGGTCTTTTGGATTTGGTTTTTTTCGAGACAAGGTTTCTCTGTATAGCCCTGGTTGTCCTGGAACTCACTCTGTAGACCAGGCTGCCCTTGAACTCAGAAATCCGTCTGCTTCTACCTCCCAGAGTGCTGGGTTTACAGGCGTGCGCCACCACCGCCCGTCTGGCGCACGTCTTTAATCCAGCACTCTTGGGAGGCAGAGGCAGGTGGATTTCTGAGTTTGAGGCCAGACTGGCCTAGAGAGTGAGTTCCAGGACAGCCAGGGCTATATAGGCTCTGTTTCCAAGAAAAACAATATCAGGTGAAGTGCATCCAGAGTACAATATCTGGCCTTGTATGTTCATAGGGGCAAATCCACACCCAAAAATGCACACACACTCACATGCATTCACACACCTGTGCGCGCTTGCACACACACACACACACACACACACACACACACTCACTCACAAAACCAGGACTGATGGAATTATAAGTCATTCTTTCCGTGGTGCTTTCTATGCCAAGTAAGTAGTTAACTCAATACTTATTTCAAGAACTCATACAAAGGACCGTGTGGGTGGCCCCTCAGTCCCTGAGGATGAGGTTTGTCATCAGGGCACCTCTGCAGTTACCTCACTTCTCACTGCCTTCTCTGTGTGGCTTCAGATGATGAGAGCGACTCAGACGCTGAAGAGGAGCAGACCACGGTGAGCCCATTTTCTGTTGTGGGAATATTATGCAGCCATGCTGATGTTTTCAAGCACCACACCCCTAGAAGCAAAAGGAGGAGGGCTGAATAAGTGTCTGCTGGGACAAGAACCTGGCAGTGGGGTAGCTGAGGCAGAGGGTCCCAGGCAGCAGTGCTGAGACTGGGAGGCAGAGATGCAAAGGTCAGAGTCATGTGACTCATGCTTGGGTTTTTCTATTGTCCAGAAGCGGCGTCGGCCCACTCTCGGGGTTCAGTTGGATGACAAGCGCAAGGAGATGCTGAAAAGGCACCCGCTGTCTGTCCTGCTGGATCTGAAGTGCAAAGGTCTGACTGCATTCACATAGCTCCATAGTGCTGGAGAGCTTGGCCAGCTGTTGGTACAAAGCTCTAGGAAGCTAGAGACTCTGCCTGGAATATTTCAGTGTCCTATTTCTGGTTTTCCTCCTTTAAAACGTTGTGTGTGTATATGTGTGTGTGTGTACTGCTGCAGCAGGCATATGGTTTAATTCTCTACTGTATGTCTCAGGAATTGAGCTGAGACCATCAGGTGGCACGTGACTTTACCCTCTGAACTGTCACTCTGGCCATTTTTCATTTTACATGGTGTGGTGTTTTTGTTTTTGTTATTCTTTTGAGATGGGGACTTTAGTAGTCCTGACTGTTCTAGAACTTGCTATATACACCAGGTGGCTGTGAACTTAGAGATCCTCTTGTCTCTGCCTTCCAAGGGCTGGGGTTGAATATCTGCACCACCACACCTGCCCTCCGGTGTGTTTGATTCATAACCGAGCTCTTCTCTTCCTGCTCTGCAGACAGCAGTGTGCTTCATCTGACCTTCTGCTATCTCATGAACCTCAACATCATGACAGTGAAAGCCAAAGTGACGACTGCCATGGAGCTGACTACCCCCATCAGTGCAGGGTATGGGGACGGAAGGGAGGAAGGGCGTGGGAGGGGGACATGCGACAGCCCTGTTCTCCAGTCCTCCCGCTGGCTATCAGAGGGTCCTTTGCCATGCTGATTTATGTTACTATGTCCCCAGAGTTTGGGAATCCTGATGGTTACTGAAATTTAGAAGTGCTCTCTGATTTGCATTTGTTGAGACCTCTTACTACACAGCAGATAAAACAAGTGATGATATCATATTTGCTGTTTAGAGCAGAGCCACACAGGCTTTTTTTTTGGGGGGGGGGGGTTCGAGACAGGGTTTCTCTGTGTAGCCCTGGCTGTCCTGGAACTCACTCTGTAGACCAGGCTGTCCTCGAACTCAGAAATCCGCCTGCCTCTACCTCCCAAGTGCTGGGATTACAGGTGTGTGCCACCACCGCCCGGCACACGGGCTTTTTACAGCCCGTAATGCATATAAGTGCATGAATGTGGTATGAGACAGGACCAAATTGACAAGTTTTGGCCCTTTTCTCGCTTTTTGTCCCAAGGTGCCAGGATATTGTTTCCCAGCTCAGCTCAGGCCCCAGTTTTGTCCTAAAAACAGGCAACAAGTGTCCCCAGAAAGCCCTGACATTGGTAGTCTTGTTCTGCAGTCCAGATTGGAAGTTTTGGTCTTCCTGGGGTGTGCTGGATGCAGTTAACCTTGTTCCCAGCAGAGGGAGCCCAGAGCTCGTTTCTTCTAACTTCCACATCGTAGCCAGGTTTTTCCTTCTGAGCCGTTCTAGGACTCTGTCTCTCCCTGTCTCTTTCTCTCTCTCTGGGTGTAACTGTGTAGTCTTGGCTGGCATGGGACCTATGTAGACCTTCCAACTTGCAGAGATCCTCCTGCTTCTTGAATTCTTGAATTCAGGTTCTAGCTGGGCTGGACTGTGTAGAAAGTTCCAGGCTAAGATATATAGTAAAACCCTATCTCCAAATAATAAGTAAGTTTAGAGAGGTAGAAATGCTAAGTACTCTGGTCATTACTCATTGAATTTGTTTGTCAATTACTACACCCTACCCCACAGATGTATACTGTCTTTCCATATGTACAATATAGAGAAATTGCATACATCAAGGACTTGGACTCAATGTTCAGCTCGCTATAAAAACTTAATTGCTCACGTAAAATTATTGCGGTAACTATTTCTGGTAGTATTTCTATTTTATAAGTTCATGTGGCTTTCCTTCTCCAAAGTGTTGCCTGGCCACCAGACACCGTGTGTGTGTGTGTGTGCGTGTGTGTGTGTGTGTGTGTGTGTGTGTGTGTCTGTCTGTGTGTGTCTGTGTGTGTGTCTGTGTGTCTGTGCAGATACACTTGTGGAGGCCAGCGGCTCGCCGTTGGCCTTCCTCAGCCACTCTCCACCTTACTTTTGAAACAGGTCTCACTGAACTTGGAGCCTGCAGATTGAACTAGACTGGTTGGCCAGAGAGTCCTTCAGTCCCACCCCCTCAGGAATGATAGGCATGTGCTGCTGTACCTGGGTTTTTATTTGGATGGTGGACATTGAACTTAGGCGGTCATGCTGTGCAGCAAGCACTTTACTACTGAGTTATGTTCTCAGCCCTGCAATGTAATTCTGGAAGGGATCATTTTAAAAACAGCAAAACAAAACAAAATACTAAAGGGATCCTATTCTCAGGGGCCAGGGACATGGCTTCTTAGATGAAAGCACTTGGTACCCAGCTCAATGACTTGAGCCAAGTCCCCAGAGCTCCTATAAAAGCCAGCTATGACCTCTTATCCCTCAGCCCAGATTGCTTGGAGTGTACCATAGCAGGCAGAAGCAGAGAGACCTTCCTCAGTAAGATAGAGGGCAGGCAGTGACTACTGAACGCTGTCTTCTGTGTGCCACGTACACACGTGCACACAAAATAAAGGAAAAATGCTCTTCTTTCTGATCAGAGGGTGTGATTTGAGCTTCAGTATCCCCCTTTTAAAGCCTGGAGTTTATACATTGAGAAATGGGATGATAATCCTTTCTGTTCACAAGGCTTGTGAAGAGTCCACTGGCTTGAAGCACATAAGTGATTTGACTCACAGGAAGCATGCAGTGAAAGATGGCGGTGGAGCCAGGTTTGCTGACGCACGCCTTTAGTCTCAGCACTCAGAGGCCAGCCTGGTCTGCAGAGTGAGTTTCAGGCTACACAGAGAAACCTTATTCCCCCTCTTCTACCACCCCCAAACTCACAGCCAGCCAACAACAGAAGACGGTGTGGACATCCTGAAAGCCGAGGGGTACACTGCCACTCTCCAGCGCCCAAGTCCCCTGGGGCTCCATGCTGGCCGGCATTCTCACCACGGTCTTTTCTTCTGCAGAGACTTACTGTCTCCTGACTCCATCTTGAGCTGCTTGTATCCGGGAGATCATGGGAAAAAAACTCCAAATCCAGCCAATCAGTATCAGTTTGATAAAGTTGGGTGAGTGAACAGGGTTTCAACTTTTCCTGTTTCTGTGGCTCTATTTCAAAGTTCAGGCCAAGCTGGAGACCTTGGGGCTGGAGGGAACAGCTTCCTGTTCTTACGCTGAAGGTGCAGGACGTCATGGGAAGATGAAAGTTTGGGGAGTGCAGGGATGCTAGTATCAGGGATGTGACTCTGTGGTAGCTCCCTAGTAACACACACACACACACACACACACACACACACACATACACACACTATCAATAATAAAATGATGTATGGAAGCAGCCTGAGGTGAAGATGGACCACTAATCTCTTGACCCAGAAACCCTACAAAATCATGCAAATCAAGATGTTTAAATCTTCATGTTACCTTTCTGAACACTCATGAAACTGCCCAGGCCATCAAGGGTATCCATATCTGAAAGTGTCTGAAAGGTGTCACATTAAATAAGCCAGGGGTGCCATTGGGCTGTAGAACATGGGGTCAGTAGGTGTGCCCAGGCCAAGCAGTGGGGGTTGGACACAGTCAGTGGCCAAAAAAGAGTGTTGAAGTGTTGTTCCACATGCTTAAAAATGCAGAGAATAATGCTGACTGTTCAGGCTTGGATGTAGATTCTCTGTCATTGAACAAAGTGCAGACGACCCACAGAGCTCCTGGCCAGATTAACTTGTTCACAGCTCCCCACACTTTGATGATCCGAGAAGAAAGGAACAAAGGGTTCCAAGGCCAGAAAAGGATGCCACACAGAAGAAAAAGATATCCCCGAAGAAACAAAAACCTAAGGCACAGGACTAAATTCAGCATAAGTTCAGATAAAAGTACAAACAAACAAAACCAATAAAATGTCTGCATTTAGTTCTCTTGAGTGTTTGAGATTTAAAAGCCATTTTGCGGGCGGGTGGTTCAGTGAAGAGGTCAGTATACTGCCGCTTTGAGATGTCTTATGACAAAAAGGTTCCAAGGCAAAAAGAAGTAAATATTGGAGATAAACTCCAGGGAGCGATCTTACACAGTTAGGGAGCTTCACCTTGTGGGACTGGGATGCAGGAGACTGTATCCTGGGGCTGTGTGGGATGCAGGGGGACTGTATCCTGGGGCCGTGTGGGATGCAGGGGGACTGTGTCCTGGGGCCGTGTGGGATGCAGGGGGACTGTATCTTGGGGCCGTGTGGGATGCAGGGGGACTGTATCCTGGGGCCGTGTGGGATGCAGGGGGACTGTATCCTGGGGCTGTGTGGGATGCAGGGGGACTGTATCCTGAGGATGTGCAGCATTAGGGACAAGCATCAGGCCTTATGAGGACGCCGCTCCCTCCTGGGCTACATTCCCAACTCATAACATTGTTTTATTCTCTCTTGATTTTTTTTCCAGCATCCTGACTTTGAGAGACTATGTACTTGAGTTAGGTCACCCCTACTTGTGGGTACAGAAGCTGGGTGGCCTCCACTTTCCCAAAGAGCAGCCCCAGGTGTGTATTCTGACCCTGCCTCCTTGGCCGAGGGGCTGTACCTCTCCTCTTCCTGGACATATTATAGAAAGGCCTCTGATAGCTTCACAGGATTTTGGTTTTTTGTTTTTGTTTTTTATTTTTTTCGAGACAGTGTTTCTCTGTGTAGCCCTGGCTGTCCTGGAACTCACTCTGTAGACCAGGCTGGCCTCGAACTCAGAAATCTGCCTGCCTCTGCTTCCCAAGCGCTGGGATTAAAGGCGTGTGCCATCGCTACCTGGCTGCTTCACGGGATTTTGATGTAGCAGAATATTTTCTTTCGAGGCTATGATCTGACCTCCATTTAATACGCTACCTAGTCTTTTAGTGTTGAAAGGACTTGGCCTTCCCTAGGGGCTTGGCAGTCAAACCAAACAGCTACAGCTTTGCTACCCTTGGACTTATGAACAAGGATCCTGCAAATGAGGATGGGCAGAATCCTGGGGCAGACACCTTAGAAGCCTGCCTCTTCTCAGAAGCTAGAGTCATGGGAACCCTGGTATCTTGTGTTTTTGCCAGGGCTTAGCATTTTACCTGCTATAGTGGGCAAACTCTGCCATTCCCAAACAGCACCTGTCTTAGGACATGGCCGTGCAGTGTGGCTGTTCCCAGGGGAAGGGAGGGGAGCTCTCACGTGTATCCTTCACTGTCACTCACTATTAGCACACAGTGATGGCCGACCACTCACAGAGCGCCAGCCACATGGAGACCACCATGAAACTGCTGAAGACCAGGGTACAGTCCCGCCTGGCTCTCCACAAACAGTTCGCATCTCTGGGTAAGCTGGGGCGGGGACGCAGCCTCTCCCTCAACATCCTTTTCCTCAGAACTTGTAAATTCTGATGACAGATCAAAGAGACCTGTGTCCCTGCCTTACTGCGCATTGGATGGGAGGGCCAGTGGGGAGAGCTGCAGGCTCATTCAGACAGGGGCCTGAGCTCCCTGTAGATGCGTCCGTTCTGTGTCAGCCCTCCCAGAGGACAGCAAAGCCACTGGCACAAGGTCACAGGTTCATCAAGGCAGCGTGTCCTAGGCACGCATCACAGATCCGTATGCACTTTGCAGGTGTTTAATGAGAGTCCAGTTCATGCTGGTGCCCCATATACCCCGAGAGGGGGAGCAGTGGCACCCTGTATGCACTGAGCTCACAGTCAGCTCACCGATTAGAGTTATTCGGGGCCACCCCGTTTTCCATTCCCAAAGACCTGCTGAGTCCCTGGACTTTCTCCAAGCCCCCAGGTGATTATGATGAACCACTGACCTAGGCAATGGCCACATGGCTTCTTGTAGTTCAGTGAAACTTGACGGTATTTACCAGACAGTTGCAGGGTAGGGGTAAGGTTTTGGAGGGAGTCAGATCTTTTTTGGTATTAAAGAATCACTATCTGCTGGGTGTTGGTGGCACACGCCTTTAGTGTCAGCACTCGGGAGGTAGAGGCAAGCAGACCTCTGTGAGTTTGAGGTCAGCCTGGTCTACAGAGCAAGTTCCAGGATATCTAGGGTTACACAGAAAAATCCTATCTCAAAAAACCAAAAATAAAATAAGTAAATCAAAAGAATTACTGTGAAGCCAGGCGTTGGTTTTCCAGGACCCATGTGGACCAGAGCCCTGTCCCTGGCTCCAGGCTGGCTCCTTGGTTCCACGTGGGCACTGATCTCCAGTGGGGCATCACATGCCCTCAGGCCTTGCTCCCTCTCAGCAGTGCCAGCATTGTCAAGGTTGATTGTCATCACGTAGTGTCCCCGCGTTGGCATATTTGTTTGTTGAAGCACCAGCAGGGAACTGACACAGAACGCTGCAGTTGGGTTTTCTGTCAAGGTCAGCTAAGAAAACAGCGCTCTCGGCGGCTGTTTGATCTAATTAGCAGTTCATGTCCCAGAGGCACTGACTAGTCATGGCTTCAGGTTTCCGTTTGCTACACATTGTCTGCATTAAGGATAAAGCACCCATGCATGGAGGTGCTGGGTCTGACCCCAGGCACATCGCCCCGCATGAAGTGCTGTCAGGTTGAAAGGCCTCTATTCCTGGCATGTGACGAGCAGGTACTTCTTCAGCATCAGATGTACTGGACAAGTGGTGAGGCCACCTTGGCCCTCCAGCAAGTCCCAGGAGGCAGATGCTAGTCCCCCGCTGAGGCACCCAAGTTCTCCCTGAAATACAGCCTCCTCTCTTTTAGAACACGGCATCGTGCCGGTCACCAGCGACTGCCAGCACCTCTTCCCTGCCAAGGTTGTTTCTCGCCTGGTAAAGTGGGTGATAATTGCCCATGAAGATTACATGGTAGGTAGAACTATAGTCCTGTGATAGTGTCACCTCTCCGTTCCTGTCCCCAGCCCCTGCCATCAGTGCAGAGGCTTAGGAGCAGCAGCTCACACTAATTCCTGTTCTAGGAGCTGCACTTTACTAAGGACATTGTAGAGGCAGGACTGGCTGCAGACACCAATCTCTACTACCTGGCGCTTATTGAGAGGGGGACAGGTAGGTGATCGATCGCTCTGCTGATCACAGGGTGCTACTCAAGGAGCCTCTGAAGTGTCCCACATGCCTGGAAGTTGCCCAAAAGAAGCCAAAAGGTCCTAGAATCCTCCCTGGGGACTTATACACACGAGTGACTAGGGGACCACCCCTTTCAGTGGGGACTTGTTCTGTAACACAGCCACAGTGTCGTGTCATTAAGTCTTCACAGCGGTCACTGGGGTGGTGGGCTTATCCCACTCACTGGCGAGTCACGCTTGGTCTCCCCTCAGCTTTCAGTTTGGTTTTGCTTTCTGTTTTGCTTCTCCTCCTTCTGGCTAACAGAAAAGCAGTGCTGTTTCTCTGACTGTATCGATTGGATAACAGACCCTCCCTCCTACACCCCTGCAGAGTTGTGGGACCCTGTAGGTCCTTCCTCTCCATACATCTGATCCTGCCAGGGCCTTCCACAGGGGCCACTGCCACGGCGCTCAGCTCAGGCGTTAGGCTGTTATCCTAGCCCTGCCTCACAGCTATGAACACGGGGCTGAGGAGGTCACTGGTCCTTCATTTGTCAATAGGTTGAGTGATGTAATAGAATTTGTGGGCTGGGGATATAGTTCAGGGTAGAGCACTCGCCTAGCATACCTGAGACCTTAGATTTATTCCCTAGTACCACAAAAGATAAGTAAGACATATTTAATTTTCCAAAGCTGAAAGCTATATAAAGAAGAGCTTATTTAGCTTGTTACAGTGTTTATTAAATTTATTTAATGTATGTGTGTGCACTCAGGTGTAAGACACACAGACACACACACAGACACACACACACACACACACACACACACACACACACATGCACATGCATGAGTTATCAGAGGACAGCGTGAGGGAGTCACTTTTTTCCTTCACCCTTATGGGTTCCAGGTATCAAACTTGGGTCATGAGGTGTAGAAGCAGGCACCTTTACCTACTGAGCTATCCTACTGGCCTGGTTTGTTTGTGTTTGTTTTATTTTGTTGAGACAGTCTCATGTAGCTCATCTGGAACTCACCAGGCTGGTCTAGAACTCACAGAGATCTATCTACCTCTGTTTTAATTTTGCTCTTAGATCAGCTCAGGCTGTCCAGAAACTCATTATGTAATCCAGGCTGGCCTTGAACTCCCGATCTTTTTTTCTTAGCTTCCAGCGCACTGGGATTGCACCCATGAGCCATCATGCCCGGTTCAGCTTCAATATTTGAAGACTGAAAATCCCAGGTGACCTGATGACTGTCTAGTGATACTGCAGAGATGTGGAGAAGGCAGTCCAGGTGAAAAGGAAGCCAGAGGGAGTTAGGAGCCAAGACTGTTCTATAAGAGTGTTCTGGACACTGAGCAGAGTCTCCAGAGAAGTCCCTTAATCCTTTCAGAAGGCAATTCCCTCTCATCGAAAACCCAGCTACATCTCACTAGAGCCCGCTTCTACAGGCTCATTGTGGCAGCAGCACAGGGGAACCAACTTCTTGTATAAATATCATTGGGTAATGCATCTGAGCCATATCAGAAGTACCAATCCAAAGACATCTGGGAGCCAGGGAGAGGGCGCAGTGGGGCCAAGTGCTTGCTGCACACACAGAGGCCACGTCAGCATGCGGAATGCAGTGGAGTGCAGCTCTAATCCTGGCACTCGTAGGGGAAGAAGGGTCAAAGGCTGCCACCAGGGAAACTTAATATATGGAGGTAGGTTAGTCACTGATTATGAATGAAGAGCTGATGCTGGGCAGTTCTGGGTAAACTCAGTCCTGTACCTTTGCAGCTACTTACGGGTAGATAGCAGGTGTGATGTAAGAAGCTGGGACCATTTGCCACGAGTCCTGGGTTGGAGTCAGCAGGAGGAGCAGGAGTTCAAGGTCGTCCTTGATTAGATATTGAATTCAAGGCTAGCTTGGGCTATGAGACTCTCTCAACATCAATAACAACAAATTCTTTTAAACAAACAAAAAAGGAAGGAAGGAAGGGTCTGGAGAGATGGCTCCGTGGTTAGGAGCACTGGCTGCTCTTCCTAAGGACCTGAGGTCAATCTCAGTACCCACATGATGGCTCACAACTGTCTGTAACTTCAGTCCCAGGGATCCAGTGCCCTCTTCTGCATCCCGAAGGTGCTGCTTACATGTTGGTGTGAAGATACATGGAGGCAAAAACCAAACCCAGGCATATACACACAATTTAAAAAAAAATTATGACATTCTCGAGGTAGCAGGCTTTTTAATCCATTGACAAACACCAGCAAGTAGAACATGGTCTTTGGAAACCAGAGTCGCTGTACCTGACACTGAGGACCTGCCAGCTCGGCCTACGTCCTGAAACAGTTGGGACCTGCTGCTCGGCAGCGCTTCAGTCAGAGGAGGCATTCCTGTTGGCTCTGGGCGAGTGTGGAGACCACCCCGGGGGCTGGGTAACGACTGATTTCCTGCCTCTCCCTTCTCAGCTAAACTTCAGGCTGCTGTGGTACTGAACCCTGGCTACTCCTCCATCCCGCCTGTTTTCCGACTCTGTCTAAACTGGAAAGGGGAGAAAACCAACAGCAATGATGACAATATCCGGGTAAGGCCCACATGATGGCAGGAGAACAGAGAAGCCCTAGAGAGGTGAGCAGTGGCCACACCTGCAGCTGCTGAGGCCGTGGGCAGTGTGGCAGTCTCAGGACAGGGACTTACCGGGATTTACAGACCGTGCTCACGGCTGGATTTCTCTGAGGCCCACAGCTTTGTGGCACTGTTAGCTGGCAAAGTGTCTGTGCACCACTCCAGCACCTGACTGGGGGTGGCGAGGAAATGAGGAACGGACAGACAGAAGACAGACACACAGACAGCTGGAGAACCCTTAGCCTATCCCCCAGTGTAGGGAAGCAGGGCCGTGGTCTAGAGCCGGATCGAGGAGGCAGGCTTAGCAGCCTCAGGAGCAGGCTGTAGGGAGCCAGCCCCAGGCTGAACTGTCCAGAAAGAGAAAGCTGTGGTGGACACTTTCTGTCCACACCGTCAACGTCTACACACAGATCTGGAGAAAAGGCTTTGGCTCACGTCAGGCAGGGGAGGCTTTGCCGTACTTGCGTGGGTCTGAGGCTAGGGTCCTGGATATGTCAACAACACACATCCACTCAAGTTTCCTACACGCCCGTCAGCAAGGTATGGTGGCACACACTTTTAATCGAGGCACTGGAGAAGTGGAACAGACAGTTTCTCATTTCAAGGCCACCTTGGTCTACATAGTAAGGTCTAGGACAGCCAAGGCTACCCAGTGAGACCCTTGCCTCCAAAAAAATCCAAGAGGTTTTCTTAAAATCTTGTCACCTTGGGCTTCTGGGAGATGGTAAATAAACTCAGAAGCATTATAGAAAACTCAAACTCAGTGAGGGTGCTGGAGCTACTGCTCAAGGTCAGGCCTCTCGGGGACTGTGTGCCGGTGGCCGCAGAGCGTGTCTTCCCTACATGCCCGAGTTCCCTGCTGGAGGCATTGGGGTGGGAAAGTGGCTGATAATCAGGAGGCTCCCATTGTCTCGAGGAAAGGGGTCTGTGGGGAGGCTGCGGCCCAGCTGTGTCCAGCGCCTGTGCAGGCACCAGCTGCAGCTCCTCTGGTACCATCAGGCTCAGCCAGGAGGTTAAAGCATGGCCAGTGCGCTCAGCCGTACTGAGGAAGCACGTGCTGAGGTGCTGGCCTCCCACCCACACAGGCTATGGAGAGTGAAGTCAACGTGTGCTATAAGGAGCTGTGTGGCCCTCGGCCCAGTCACCAGCTCCTGACCAACCAGCTGCAGAGGCTGTGTGTGCTGCTGGATGTCTACCTGGAGACGGAGAGTCATGATGACAGCGTAGAGGGCCCCAAGGAGTTTCCCCAGGAGAAGATGTGCCTACGGCTCTTTAGGTGAGTGGAGGCTGGGCTCTTGTGACTGACTGCTCATGAACGTGAGCAGAGATCGCAGCCCTCGAGGAGACTGGGTCTCATCAGACAGCGCCGGCGCAGAAGGCATCTGTCTGTGTAACAAAAAATTGTGCTGCCGGATCTCTAGGAGCAAAGCTTGTTTCTCCTTCCTGAGGCTGCTCTGCGGCTGCAGCCTGGCTCACCTGTTCTCCTTGGTATCCCCTGGAGCAAGCACCCAAGGAAATTCTTGGAGCCATGCTACAAAGCTTTGACTGAGCTTTGATTAGTTTTTGTGGGAAACAGCAGGACCTGCTTACTTTTAGTATCCGAGCGAGCACTTAAAGGTGGTGCATCTGCACTGTTGCTAGTGAGTTTGCTGGCATCTAAATCCCTTGGTGAGACTCAAGACAGTGGGCAATCAGGCCGCATAGGGAAAACAACACAAAACAAAACAAAAACAAACAAACAAAACAAAAGCCAGCTCTTCTAGAAGGCAGGCAGGCAAGCGTGCGAGGGCCCGAGCAGCCCGTTCCAGCCAGCACTGAGCTAGGCCTGCAGTGGGGGAGTGAGATCTCTAGAGCACAGGCGACTCAGAGACTTTGTTCCCAGATGATTCCTGCTCCATGCTCGTTCAGGGCTCGGAGTATGCTCTCGGCAACCTGCCATTCACAGTGTGTGAGCTTGCAGTACCTCACACTCGTTTTCCATTTTCATGGGTATTAGAGTTTCTTTCCTGTTCATCCCCTAATGTGTTTTTTTTTTCTTTGAAAACCCTAGAGATGACTTCTTAGTCTCCCTTCTGTTTCAGACAAGGGGTAAAGAAGAACTGTGCTTGGATTATCTTTATAATCTATCAGGCCTGGTGTCAAAACTGATGCCTGTAATCTTAGCACTTAGAAGCTGGAGGCAGGAGGACTGCCATGAGTTCAAGGCGAGCCTTGGCTACAGAATAAACAAAACCAAAAAAGTTCCTCGCCTTGCTCTCAGTCTTATTCTTGTGACGCCAGTTGTAGCGCACAGGGAGGTGTCCCAGCATTGTCCTTCTTGTCTCGCACCTATGCTGCCCTGGTTCATGGTGTTGTTTAATAGTAACCAGAAATGCCCCAAGTGGCTACAGGAAGCAGAGCTGACCGCCCAGTGCCAGCCTGAGCCTTGCGCTCTGCAGTGGTCTGTGTGAAGTCTCAGCTCTTCCCACCTCTCCTCCTACTCCAACACATTTGCAGGATGGGAGCCCCACACAGCCTGTGCTTGTTTTCTCTCAAATGATTCCTGGAAGACTCATTTCCTCAAGTGTTGAGCTGTATCCAAGCTGTGGCAGGACTTAACATCATAACTGATGGGTGGGTGTCCAGCTGACTGCTGGGGTTGGGTCATCAAGAGCCTGAGTGCAGGGTGCTGCCGTGAGCTGGTAGACCTTAGCTGCAGCTTGGACTGAGACGCCGCCACTCTGCCGAGGTGCACCCCTCTGCTGTTTGGGGCTTATAATGCTGTGAATGATCTTAGTTCCAGCTGCCACCTACGAGATGAGGAGTCTGTGTTTCACCCTCCAAGCAGCACATACTTCATGTATTAATGGAAAAATTAAACTGAGACGGAGAAGTGTCAGCACAGTACAGGCTGGAAAAGAAGGTGTTAATACCCTTCTGCCTCTGGAGAAGATTAAAACTTGGCTCACCTTTTCTACTCGCTGCTGCCCACTCACATGTCTTAGTTCCTGTTTTACTGTGATAGAAACACCACGACCAATACCAGCTTGGGGATAAAAAGGTTAACCCCACTTTACAGTTAGTCCCTCATGAAGAGAAGGCAGGGTAGGGCGGCAGCTGCAGCAGGCCATGGAGGAGTGCTGCTGACTGGCTCTCCATGGCTTGCTTACTCCACACGCTTCTTCCTGTTTGACTCTGACTTGCGTCAAGTTGAGGAAGAACTATCCTGTACACATACTCCCTTAGTCCAAGCCCCAGAGTGTCACCTGTTACTGCTCGTTGGTGCCCTTTTTGTAGATGTTTGTCCTTATGGAGCTGTGTATAACATGTCCCTCTGTGAAGTTTTTGCTTGAGGACACAGAATTACTGCTAAAATCTTCACAGGAAGGGAATTTGAATATAGATCTTGGCCTGCCTGGAGCAGACAAACTTTGGTGTCAGCTCTCTGGTCGTGGGTTGCTTCCTGGCCATGCACTATTGTGCACAGCCTTGTTTCCCTTGCGGATTATAGAAATTAAGTGTTTGTTAATAATGTTATAAGCAATGATCCAAAACATGTTTGCCCAACATGGCGATCCTCCAGGTTCACACTTTTGTAAGCACATAGGCACTTTTACAAAGATGGTGTCACTTGTTCACCAGTGTGGTCTGGTTCTCACCGTGCCCTGTGCCTGAACTATGCAGCTCTGACTTTCCCCCAATGACAGCTACGTGGCATTCTCTTGTGAGTGAACTGTAATTTATTTTATCAGTCCAGAAGGCATGCTATTAACTGCTCTCCCTCTTGTTTCTCCAGGGGTCCGAGTAGGATGAAGCCATTTAAATATAACCATCCTCAGGGATTCTTCAGCCACCGCTGACCCCCCTCTACCTGTCATCCCATAAAGCCCTGCTGGGTATCTGCTCTTTGCTTTGGCCACATGTGGTTCTTGATATTTTCCAAAGACACCAGCTAATTAAAATGTCATCTGACCAAATGGCCTCTGTTTGTAGCTCCTTGGGCAGTCTGGAAGAGCAGGTGGGACTATGGCAGCAAGAAGACTTTCTGGATGCTTTTTTTTTTTTTTTTTGGTTTTTCAAGACAGAGTTTCTCTGTGTAGCTCTGGCTGTCCTGGAACTCACTCTGTAGACCAGGCTGGCCTTGAACTCAGAAATCCGCCTGCCTCTGCCTCCCAAGTGCCGGGATTAAAGGCATGCGCCACCACCACCCGCCTGGATGCTTTTTTTAAGTGTGGTTGAGAAATGTAGGATGTAGCCTGCTCATCCACGTTGTTCCTCATGAAAGCATGGTCAGGCCTATCACAGCAATATACCAGTCCCTGCTACCAACTTCTGTCTTAGTTAGGTTTTTACTGCTGTGAACAGACACCATGACCAAGGTAATTCTTATAGGGACAACTTTTAGTTGGGGCTGTCTTACAGGTTCAGATGTTCTGTCCATTATCATCAAGGTGGGAGCATGGCAACATCAGGCAGGCATGGTGCAGGAAGAGCCAAGAGTTCTACACCTTCATCTGAAGGCTGCTAGCAGAATACTGATTTCTAGGCTGCTGGATGAGGATCTTAAAGTCCACACCCACAGTGACACACCTACTCCAACAGGGCCACACCTTCTAATAGTGCCACTCCCTGGCCGAGCACATACAAACCTTCACAGAAGGTAAGCAGGAAAAAGACAAGATTTTGCTGTCTGCATGAAAAGTAATCAGGCTTGATTAGCACTTTTGGATAGGCGATTGAGACCACGTAACGCTTGAGGGCCTTTGGGACAGTGACTTAATAAGTGTCTCTACTCCCAGAACTTCAGAGGTGGGGGCAGGCAGATCTCTGTAAGTTCCAGGCCAGCCAGAGCTTCACAGTGAGACCTGTCTCAAAAAAAAAAAAAAAAAAAGCTAAAAATGCTGGGAAAATGATTGTAAAACTGTCTTCTAGGGGTACAGTCCTCTGCACACAAAAAAGGGCCCTCCCTGTCCTGAGGATTCTTGGACACTTGGCTGGAGAAACTCTGCTTTCTGCCCACAACCAATATTAAATTCACAATTCAGCTTAATAAATGAAAGACAAGCCAGGTGGTGGCGCACGCCTTTAATACTAGCACTTAGGAGGCAGAAGCAGACGGATTTCTGAGTTTGAGGCCAGCGTAGTCTACAGAGTGAGTTCCAGGAAGGACAGCCAAGGATACACAGAGAAACCCTGTCTTGAAAAAAAAAAAAAAGTCCGTATCTCACCCCACACTGCCCCATTCCTTTGACTCACAGAGGAGAGGCAGGCTCTCTTCAGCCAGAGGCCCTCAAACTACATAGGAGTTACCTGCCCATAAGCTGATCCCAAAAGCACTTTCCCAAGCCCTATCTTCTGACTCAGCAGACCCAAGATGGGCCAAGGAAATATATGTATGTGTGTATGTATGTATGAATGTATGTACATATATATATATATATATATATATATATATATATTTATTTTATTTTATTTTTTCAAGACAGGGTTTCTCTGTATAGCCCTGGCTGTCCTGGAACTCACTCTAGACGAGGCTGGCCTCAAACTCAGAAATCTGCCTGCCTCTGCCTCCCAGAGTGCTGGGATTACAGGCGTGCGTCACCACCGCCTGGCAGAAATATATTTTTAACAATCTCCCCAAATGCATTTCGCCCTAGCCCTTCTTTGAAGGCATTGAACTTTCTGTCCGTTCTCGTCCCTCACTTTTCTTGGTGACACAGCACAGGCGAACCAGGTTTTCTAAGCAGCTCCGTCTCTGCTGTCTTAGGTGCTTTTTGTTCATGCACACAGTAAAATCTTGTCTCTTTCCTGACCTAGTTGCCTGGGACTTGTCCCTGCTGGCGTCTTCTTGGTCTGGCTACTTTCAGGCCTGTATTCAGTATTCAGCCCTGCCCGTGCTGAATAAGATTAAAACCGGCTAAAAATAGTTCCTTTAATGGCCCTGCATTGCAGACGACACTTCTGGTCTTGGCTTGCAGCTCGAAAGCTCACCTCTAGAAAGATGCAGGGACTGATGCGACTCTGGGAGAGGCTCGGTTGCTAGGTACAGCTTATCCCCACCAGAAGAGGGTTTTTTCTTTCAAAGAGCAAGCAGAACAAAGGTGTCTGGCCTTGTGGGGAAAGGTAGTAAAACAAATGGAAACAAAAGACAGTCCAGACCCTTCGGGATGCTTAGTGGAGCCATCCATGCCTAGGGTGGGCACACAGAGGAAAGCCCTCACAGCTGCTTCTACTGGAACTGTCCATAATCTCTGTGTGCTAGGGCACACCCCAAGATGCAGCACTTGCCCTGAACCCGAAAACCCCATTCGTGTTCCTTGACCTTATTCATTGCAGTGCTGGGGGCAACACGGGGCAGCATGCTTGCTGCGCGAGTGCCCCTGAGATGCAGCCCTCGGCCCAGCTGCCTTAGCATTCGATTGCTGTGAGGAGATACTACAACCGAAAGCAAGTTATGGAGGAAAGGCTTATTTGGCTCACCCTTCTGCATCACTGTGCGTCATCAAGGGAAGTCAGAACAGCAAATCACACAGGGCAGGAACCTAGAGGGAGGAGCTGATACAGAAGCCATGGCGTTTGTGCATATATGTGTGTGTGTGTGTGTGTGTGTGTTGCTGCTTACTTGCTCCCTCCTCAAGGCTTACTCAGCTTTCTTATAAAGCCCAGGACCGCCAGCCCAGCAGTGACCATACCCACAATGGGCTGAACATGCCCATTAGTGAGATCAATCACTAATTAAGAAAACAGGCTTTCCTATCTCCAGCCCCAACCTTGTGGAAGCATTTTCTCAACTGAAACTCCCTCTAGC
This sequence comes from Apodemus agrarius, assembly GCA_964023405.1. NCBI lineage: Eukaryota > Metazoa > Chordata > Mammalia > Rodentia > Muridae > Apodemus > Apodemus agrarius. The sequence continues at coordinate 77,138,526 of OZ030016.1, forward strand.
CATGTCAAGCTGACATAACAAACTAGCCAGGGCACCATGCTTGTCTTTCTAAAAGCTAACCTCCATATCCATGGTCTCTCTTCTTGCTATATATAGTTGAGGATGACCCTGAACTCCTGACCCTCCCACCTCCACCTCTAAATCCTGGCATTGTAGGTGCCTAGCTTCTCCCTCACTCTCTTCACAGCCTGCGCTTTGCTGCTCTCTCTACAACTGGAATGACCCTTGTCGTTTTAAGGGCATTCTCACTGAGCACGCTGATGAAACAAAGCCCTCCCTCTCCAGAGAAGGGGGCGGTTGCTACGCCCCACAGGAACTCTACCCCTGTCTGCACCTTATGTGTTCTGACCAGAGCAGACATTAAGCCTTTTCTTTAGGTAAGGCCCTGGACCAATCATCATCTCACATTTCTGGCCTATTTAATTGCACTCGCCACCAGGATGCACGGATTCCCTTTATGGCATGGCTGGGGTGGGGTGAAAAGTCTCAATATGTAGATCCTACTGGCCTTGAACCAGTCATTCTCCTGCCTTTGTCTGCTGGGACTACGGAACCCTGTACTGTACACTATATCCAGCTCCGCTTCCATCTTTTTTTTTTTTTTTTTTTTTTTTTTTTTTTTTTTTTGGTTTTTCTAGATAGGGTTTCTCTGTGTAGTCCTAGCTGTCTTGGAACTCACTCTGTAGACCAGGCTGGCCTCAAACTCAGAAATCCACCTGCCTCTGCCTCCCAAGTGCTGGGATTAAAGGCGTGCGCCACCATGGCCCAGCCGCTTCCATCATTTTTACAGTACAGGAAACTGGCTCAGAATGCAATGACTGTCCATGCTCCTATGTCTCTAGAGCTGCCCCAGGTTAGAGCGGAGAGGTCTGTCTGCGCGTAAGGCTTACACAGTAGCTGTAGGCTAAAGCCTATCCAGGCCAGCACTTTCTCTGAGCTGCCATCCATTTCAGCAATATTACTGTTCTTGTCAGTATACTCAGAGGAGCCTAGTCACAAGGAACTGCAGTTTAGGGTCCTAGTAGCCTGCTGGGTCCTTTTCCACCTATGAGCAGCTGGACAGGTTGTTTCACTCATCCTGGTGTTGGGATAAATCCTCATTTCCAAATGGGGATAGCTGTGCACAGGTTGCAGGGATTAAGAACCCACTCATACGGGCTGGAGAGATTGCTCAATGGTTAAGAGCACTGACTGAGCCGGGCATGCCTGTGGCGCACGCCTGTAATCCCAGCACTCTGGGAGGCAGAGGCAGGTGGATTTCTGAGTTCGAGGCCAGCCTGGTCTACAGAGTGAGCTCCAGGACAGCCAGGACTACACAGAGAAACCCTGTTTCGAAAAAAACCAAATCCAACCCTTCTCCCCAAAAAAGAGTACTGGCTGCTCTTCCAGAGGTCCTGAGTTCAATTCTCAGCAACCACATGGTGGCTCACAACCATCTGTAATAAGGTCTAATGCCCTCTTCTGGTGTGTCTGAAGAGAGCAATGGTGTACTTATAAATAATAAATAAATCTTTAAAAAAAGAACCCACTCTGAGGGACCACCAAAATAGCTCGATGGGGTAAAGGGATCCTAGGAACCGATGTGTACTGGCTGGTTGTGTGTCAACTTGACACAGGCTAGAGTTATCACAGACAAAGGAGCTTCAGCTGAGGATGTGCCTCCATGAGATCCAGCTGTAAGGCATTTTCTCAATTAGTGATCAAGGGGGGTGGTTCCTTGTGGGTGGTGCCATCCCTGGGCTAGTATTCTTGGGTTCTATAAGAGAACAGGCTGAGCAAGCCAGGGGAAGCAAGTCAGTAAGAAACATCCCCCCATGGCCTCTGCATCAGCTCCTGCTTCCTGACCTGCTTGAGTTCCAGTCCTGACTTCCTTTAGTGATCAACAAACATCAATGTGGAAGTGTAAGCTGAATAAACCCTTTCCTCCCCAACTTGCTTCTTGGTCATGATGTTCGTGCAGGAATAGAAACCCTGACAAGATACCATGAAAATGTGGAAGGACACACACACACACACACACACACACACACACACACGACTCTGCAAAATGTCCTGTGACACTGTCATGCCTGTATACCCACTCACCCAGCATACACACAGTGATTAGGTGGCTCAGGGGCTGAAGATGTCTGGTGCACAAGTCTAGTGACCTAAATTTTGATCCCTAGGATTCAGGTAGTAGTAGAAGGAGAGAATTGACTCCCACAGGTTGTCGCTAGACCTCCACACAAGGACTGCAACACACATGAACCCACCCACACACACACACACACACAAACCATAAATAAATATATGTAACTGGTGGTGTGAAGCCGGGCAGTGGTGGTGCACGCCTGTAATCCCAGCACTCTGGGAGTCAGAAGCAGGCGGATTTCTGAGTTCGAGGCCAGCCTGGTGTACAGAGTGAGTTCCAGGACAGCCAGGGCTATACAGAGAAACCTCGTCTCAAAAAACAAAAAAAAAAAGCCGGGCGGTAGTGGCACATGCCTTTAATCCCAGCACTTGGGAGGCAGAGGCAGGTGGATTTCTGAGTTCGAGGCCAGCCTGGTCTACAGAGTGAGTTCCAGGACAGCCAGGACTACACAGGGAAACCCTGTCTCGAAAAAAAAACAAAACAAAAAGCCCCCAAACAAAAAACAAACAAAAAACTAGTGGTGTAAATAGGAATGGCCCCCATAGACTCACATGTTTGAATGTTTGGCCCACAGGAAATGGCACTATTAGGAGGTGTGGCCTTGTTGGAGGAAGTGTGTCACTGTAGGGGTGGGCTTTGAGGTCTCCTATGCTTAAGCTCTGCCCAATTTGAAACTGAGTCTCCTTCTGGCTGCCTTTGGTCAAGCTGCAGAACTCCCAGCTCCTTCTCCAGCACCATGTCTGCTGGCGTGCTGCCATGCTTCCCACCATGATGATAATGGACTAAACCTCTGACATGGTAACCCAGCCCCAACTAAATGTTTGCTTTTATAAGGGTTGCTTTGGTTGTGATCGTCTCTTCATAGCAATAAAAACCTAAGACAGAACCTTGTGTTTGTTTGAGACCGGGCCCCTCCCTGTAGTCCTGGATGGCATGGAACTGGTCCACCCAGATACTCCAGGGCTTCGCATCTTGAGACACTTAACCTCCCGGTTCTTGCAAAGTTCCTTGTACCATAGGGCAACAGCTACAGGTTCTGGAGACGAGGTCCTTCATATCTTTGGGGGACCATTATTTAGTTCATTACATAGTCTGAGAGTAGGAGGTGCTGTTCCCAAGTGGGAAAGATGTAATTCTCTACAAGGGCTGGAAGCTACAGAGAAGAAAAAGCCACCAAGGCCCCTAGAACAACTCACGTGACAGACGTGTGACAGCTTGTGTGCTAGGTTGTTACTGTGCGTAGGGGGTTCCCATGTGCTTTGAACTGTATATATAGGTCGGGGGACAACTATAGCTCTTTTACTCTCTGCTTCTGCCATGTGGGTCCCAGGGACTGAACTCAGGTTGTCTAGCTTAGCAGCAGGTGCCTTTACCTGCAGAGCTACAATATTGACGGCCACTCTTAAGAGTTTTTGAGTTTAGTTCATACATTTGTGTTTGATCCAATAAGAATTTTATATGATGTGAGGCAGAGATCCAACTTCTTTTTCTACATATGAATATCCAATTGTTCCAGAAACCAGAACAAATATACCATAATATACTATTCTTTTCCCTATGGGATCATCTTAGCAATATTGTCAAAAATCAGTCAATATGCCGGGCGGTGGTGGCACACGCCTTTAATCCCAGCACTTGGGAGGCAGAGGCAGGCAGATTTCTGAGTTCGAGGCCAGCCTGGTGTACAGAGTGAGTTCCAGGACATCCCGAACTACACAGAGAAACCCTGTCTCAAAACAAAACAAAACAAAACAAAACAAAACAAAACAAAACAAAACAAAACAAAACAAAACAAAAATCAGTCAATCTCCCTGGTATGGTGGTACATACCTGTAATTCTAGACTCAAGAGGTGGAAGCAGGAGGATTGCTGAGAGATCAAGGCCAGCCTGAGCTATGTAACAAGTATTAAGAAAGCCAAAGATCCATAGTAAGACCCTGACGGAGTTAAAGCCGACAAATGAATTGAGCAATGCTGTTAAGGGTTTGTCTCTGGACCTGGGGCTCCATTGGTGTGTCTGAATGTATGTTTTGTTATTGTGACCGTGTAGCATGATTTCAGAAGAGTGGTCCAGCTTTGCTCTTTTCCGCTATCTGGTAATTTGGGAGCCTGTGCAGTCGCATGTGAGTTTGCAAATCAGTTTCCTCATTTATGAAAAAGTAAAAATGTTTGGCAATAGAATTTTAATTACTATTGTTGAATTTGTGTGTGTGTGCACGTGCATGCATGCATGTGTGTTTTTATGTGTGTAAGTAAAAGAACAACTTTTTTATTTAAAAATGTTTTCCATTAATTAATTAATGTATTCCTTTACATCCTGATATCCCACTCCACATCCCTTCTTCAGTGGCAGGCGAGAGTCAGAGACAGCCTCTGCTCCGGTTGTTAGGGGATCCACACGAAGGCCGAGCCGCACATCTGCTACACATGTACAGGGGCCTAGGTCCAGCCCCTGTGTGTGCTTTGGTTGGTGGCTCAGTCTCTGTGAGGAGAACAACTCTACGGGGAGAACAACTTTTGAGAGTTGGTTTTTCCCTTCACCGTGTGGTTCCTGGGTCACTTGGGTCATCAGGCTTGGCTGTGAGGGCCTTCACCCACTAAGCCATCTCACTGGCCTGGGCATGAGAATTTTGATAGAGATTGTCATGACATGGTAAACTGCCCTTAGCAGTATTGCCATTTAAACAAGAGCAGGGTGCCGTGGCACATACAGAAATCCCAGCACTTGGGAAATGGAGGCCGGAAGCCTCCATTTTGTAAACGTAGCATGAGGCCAAAGTCTCAAAAATAAACAAAATTAACAAGGTTAAGTATTGCAATCCTAAATACAGGGTGTCTTTCAATTTATACGGATTTTCTTTTTTGAGAATGAGACTCGCTGTGTAGACCAGACTGGCCTTACACAGTGATCTGCTTACCTCTGCAAGTGGATCTTTTAATGTTATTATAAATTATGTTTTAGCTTCTCTATTCAGCCAGATGTGGTGGCAAACCCTTTAACCTCAGCACTGAGGAGGTAGAGCAGTAGATCTCTGAGTTCAAGGCCAGCCTGGTTTCCATAGCACGTTCCAGGCCAGACTGGGTTACTGGTGAGATCCTACTTAATAAAAAGGACAAACAACAAACAAATACAACTGTATCTCTGTTCAGATTGTTTATTGCTCGTGTCCTGTGTGTTCAAGGTGCCATGTTCATTACTAGTGGTCAGTAGACACAAAAGAGACTCAGTTATTCTATTTTTTTTTTTTCAGACAGGATCTCACTTTGTCCAGGATGGCTGTCTCTGACTTTTATTTTTAATTATTTAATTATTTCATTTTATATGTGTGAATGTTCTATCTGCATGTATATCTGCACATGTCTGGCTAGTGCCTGTGGAGGGCAGAAGAGGGCATCAGATTGCTTGGGACTGTAGCTGTAGAGACAGTTAAAAGCCCCCATGTGGGAATCAAACCTGCGCTCTCTGTAAGAGCAACGAGTACTCTGGACCACTGAGCCTTCTCTCCAGCCCATCCAGCTTGTGTGCAGTGCTAGGTGACCTTGACCTTCTACTACTCTGACCTCCACCTCTCCAGTGCTGGGATCACAGATGTACGTCATACACCCAGTTTACATATGTGTTTATTCTGTGTTGATCTGTACTCTGAAGCTTTGCTGGATATGAATTTTATTAACTCTAGTAATTTTTTTTTTTTTACTTCTAGAGTCAAATCCAAGCTCTTTCCCTTATCTGTGGTGCCACAATCTTCTGAAAATATCCCTCACCCTCTAAGAGACTGGAACTTTTGCAGCACCTCATGAATTACTAACACACCATTGAGATCACTTAAGCCTGCTCTTGGTTAACCTGGACTTGTTTGCCATTAAATGGCTCCAAGAGGAAATGCTTTCATCCCCTTCCTTAGTACAACATGGATGCATTATTAGTGACTCAGAGTTAATTACTAATTAATTCATTTAATCTATAAAGCAGCCAATCAGCTTTGGGCTCCCACTTTGCTGCTTTCTCATCCTTTACCTGCCTTGAGAAATAGAACTGGGCTGGTAAGATGGCTCAGCGGTTAAGGGCACTGACTGCTCTTCCAAAGGTCCTGAGTTCAAATCCCAGCAACCACATGGTGGCTCACAACCATCCATAATGAGATCTGGTGCTCTCTCTGGTGTGTCTGAAGACAACTACAGTGTACTTACATATAATAATAAATAAATCTTTAAAAAAAAAAAAAAAAAAAAAAAAAGAGAAATAGAACTAAGGATGTCGTTTCATTGGCCAAGAACACAGGCACTGGACCTGATCCTTGGTACTACAAAAACCAGGGTGGGGGGAGTGGTGGGTGTGGGGGGTGGGTGTGGGTGTACACACCTGTAACCTCAGCCCCTGGGAGGTTAAGGGAGAAAGGTTGGAAGCTGTGGCCTTCTCTACAGTGATACGGTGTTAGAAGCTAGCCTGAACTACACAAGGCCCTGTCAAAAGAAAGATGCCCACATAGACTACAGAGTATATATTACATTTACACAATATGGCTATCTATTATCATGCTGTGTCATCTTCATAAGACATTGGGAGTCGGGCGATTGGTGGTGCACACCTGTAATCCCAGCACTCTGGGAGGCAGAGGCAGGCAGATTTCTGAGTTCAAGGCCAGCCAGGGCTATACAGAGAAACCCTGTCTCGAAAAAAAAAAAAAAAACCAAATCCAAAAAAAAAAAAAAGAAAAAAAAGAAAGAAAGAAAGAAAGAAAGAAAGAAAGAAGAAAAAGAAAAGGAAAAAAGAAATTTGGAGGATTTGGATGACTGTAACATTTCTAGGCAAGCCAGATGGGGGAGAGCCAGGAGTGGAGGCTCATGCCTATGATAAGGACTGGGGTTTTGTTTATTGTTCTGATTTGTTTTGTTTTGTTTTTCTGCCTTCCAGATTCTCACTTTATGTTCAGATGAGGCTACCTGCTAGGGCGTATGGATGTCTGATCTCCCCAGGGCAGGCAGCTCAGGTTTTCAGTCATTGATCACGTTGATAACTTAAGTGATTATTTTCCAGGGGCCAAGGTGCTAGCCTAGAATCCGGCCCTCGGGAGGAAGCGAGACTGCGGCACCACACACACAAATCTTTATTAAAGGTGACCGCCCTAACCTGTCTTGGCATTCTTATAATAATTCAATCGTTGTGACAGATGGAGATGAGGTGTCTGTCTATCTGGAGAGTTAGCCATGAACAGCATTTTGGGGTACGGAGAGCGGGGCCTGCTCACTCCCTGAGGTGTCACCATTCTGTCACTCTGTCGCTAGCATACAACTACTAATATATTTTTTTTGAGACAGGGTTTCTCTGTGTAGCCCTGGCTGTCCTGGAACTTCCCTGTAGACCAGGCTGGCCTCAAACTCAGAGACCCGCCTGCCTCTGCCTCCCAGAGTGCTGGGATTGAAGGTGTGTGCCACTGCTGCTCATCCAAAATGCCCCCTTCAGTCACTGCATTATTCAGAACTCTCCTGGTCGTAGAGCAGTGTTGTAACCCACGTAGTTTGGTAAAGAAAGGGATTGATCACTTTGAGGAATGGCCAAAAGCGGTGGGTTGGATCATCAGGAAGTCCACCATAGCTCTCTAGGTATCTTGTTTCTGTTCATCCCGCCCTGTCTTAGACTATCTTACTATAGGTCTGGAAACATGGCTGCCCACGGCTTCTGACTCGAATCTCCCTACCAGCTACTCTGGTCCCAAGTTTAAAATCCCAGAAAAGAGCTCAACTGGCCATTCTGAGCCAGTCCTCTGACTGGCCAGAAGTAGGGAAATTAGACGGGATAGCTAAGAACCATCCGTGGGGGCAGGCACAGAGGCTGTTCCTGGGAGAGGTGTTGAGCACACAGGATAACGGGCCTTGGCAGTCCCACCATACAAGGCCCTAACAGTCAGGATGCCATGGAAACCTGCAAGAGGACCGTGTAGCTTTCAAAATTACTTCCAGAGCAGGGCATAATGGTGCGTGCATGTAACTCCAGATGCTTGGGTGGCAGAGACAGAACTATGAGTTCTAAAGTCATCCTGTGTATTTAAGCAAGACACTGTCTCAAAATAAAATAAAAACATAAAAAGGGGTGCTAGTGGGGTGCATACTGAAAAAAAAATCTATGCCCAGAGAAGCACACTGAATGTAAATTAGGTGACTGTTGAGAAGCTGTCACTGTCTTCAGAACAGATGAATTATCCACGCGTGGCCCCTTACCCATGGGTGCTTCTCATCTAACATGCAGAGTCCATGGACCGTTCGACATCCTCCTGGGGCCCAGTGTTCCCAGTATCTCAGCATCAGTGTTCACTAGGGTAAAGTGGGATTTGGCCAGGTGTGTACTTTCCCACACCTCCCTCAGATTGTGATGTCAATGGTGTGCAGTCAGGAGTCTGGGGTTTATCATCATCATCATCATCATCATCATCATCATCATCATCATCTATTTACTGTATGAGTGTTCTGCTGCATATACGTCTACTGCCTAGAAGAGGTCATCAGGTCCCCTTATAGGTGGTTGCTGGGAATTGAACTCAGGACCTCTGGAAGAGCAGTCAATGCTCTTAACCCCCGAGCCACCTCCCCAGCCGGGTCTGTGGGTTTCTAAGGCTCTCAGGAGATGCTGATCCGCAGAGCACACTGAGGAATGATGCCCTAGGCCGCCAGCCCAGGGCTGATATGATGTCTAGACCTCCTCCCCTGCCTCTCACCTTCCCAGAGGAAGAGAACAAGTAAGACCAGCCACAGTTTTATTTCAGAAGCACTTGGTTTTATTGCATGGAAGCAATTGAAAGTGGACTTCAGTGGAGAGTACACCCTGGCATGGTTCAGTGGCCAGCGCCCTGCCTCGCCTGCAGCAGCTCATCTGGAGCGTGTACTGGGCAGGGCCCGACCACTCCTTTGGAGAAGAAGAAGGCATTCAGGAGTAGGTTACGACATTTCAAGCACAATGCATTTCTAACTGCTCATTCGTTATTGCGGTCATCGGTCAGTTGGACATACAGGAAATAAATGCACTTACTCGGAAAGGAGGGGGCAGTTTTCAGTCACGTGTTTTACGCGTAGCGTTCAGCATACATCACATTCAGCTACGATAAGCTATCATAATCCTCCATCACCTGGGGAGGGCTTTCGGCGTGGGGGGCAGGGCTCAGGGTTATCTTCTCTTGCTAACTTAATCCTAATAGAAATTCCTGTTTGGTGAGGACAGGACTGCCATCTAAGCGGTGTTTCTTCTTACAGAGGGAAAGGAAGAAATGGAATTTATTACGCCGACCCTTGAGTGCTGGGACTGTCCTGAGTTTCTTTGGCTATTCTGGGTGTTTTTCTTGTCCTCCTACTTCTCTCCTTTGGCGGCCTTGTCCTCTGTGGCCTTCTCTGGAGGCTGGCTATCCTTCTGGTCTGTGCTAGAGGACTTCTCCGCCTTTTCTGCCTTGGGTTTGCTAGGCTCTTTGGGAAGGCCCTTGTCATCCTCCTTGGCTTTGGCCTCCGTTTTGGGTCTCTCCTCAGGCTTCTTGGACTCTGTGGTCTTCTCCTCCTTGGTGTCTTTCTTCTCTGGTGCTGCCGGTGCCTCCTCTTTCTTTGGCTTTTCCTTCTCTGCAGGCTTGCTAGGTTCTTTGGCCTTGGTGTCTTCTGCTTCCATCTTGGCTGTCTCTGGCTTCTCTGTGGGTTGAGCGTCTTCCTTCACACCCGTCTTGGCAGGAGTCTCCTCCTCTGGGGCCGCTGCTTTCTTCTTCTCTCCAGCCTCTTCCTTCTTGGCTTCTGCTGCAGAGTCCTTGGGCTTTTCCGTGGGAGTTTCCTTCTTCTCCTCCACCTTGGGCTTTGGGGTCTCCTTGGGAGCTTCGTCTTTCTTACTGTCCTTCGCCTCTGTTTTTGGCGGAGCTGGTGTCTTCTCTTCCTCTCCCTTCTTTGGGGGTTCTTTGGCTTTTACATCCTCCTTCACGGGGGACTTCACCTCTTCCTTCTTGGGAGCCACCTTCTCAGAGGTCTTGGCCTCTTCCTTCTCGGGGGACTTGGCCTCCTCCTTGGCAGGACTTTTGACCTGCTCAGGGGCTCTGATGTCTGCAGGGTGCTTCGCTTCCTCCTTTGCTGGACTCTTAGCTTCTGGAGACTTCACATCTAGAGTCTTGGCCTTCTCAGGAGACTTTGCTTCCTCCTTCACTGGGCTCTTGGCCTTCTCAGAGGATTTCACCTCAGCTGGAGGCTTGATATCTTCCTTCACAGGGGACTTGGCCTTCTCAGGAGATTTGGCCTCAGCTGGGGATTTTGCTCCTTCCTTCACAGGGGTCTTGGCCTTCTCTGGAGATTTTACCTCAACTGGTGACTTGGCCTCAGCTGGAGACTTGGCCTCAGCTGGTGACTTGGCCTCAGTTGGTGACTTGCCCTCAGCTGGAGACTTGACCTCAGCTGGTGACTTCACCTCAGCTGGTGACTTGGCCTCACCTGGGGACTTCACTGCAGCTGAAGATTTGGCCTCAGCTGGTGACTTGATCTCAGCTGGAGATTTGGCCTCACCCGGGGACTTCACTGAAGCTGGTGACTTGGCCTCAGCTGGAGATTTGACCTCAGCTGGAGACTTGGCCTCAGCTGGGGACTTCACTGCAGCTGGAGACTTGGCCTCAGCTGGAGATTTGACCGCAGCTGGAGACTTGGCCTCAGCTGGAGATTTGACCTCAGCTGGAGACTTGGCCTCAGCTGGTGACTTGACCTCAGCTGGGGACTTCACTGCAGCTGGAGATTTGACCTCAGCTGGTGATTTGACCTCAGCTGGTGACTTGGCCTCACCTGGGGATTTCACTGCAGCTGGTGACTTGGCCTCACCTGGGGATTTCACTGCAGCTGGTGACTTGGCCTCAGCTGGTGACTTCACCTCAGCTGGAGATTTGGCCTCAGCTGGAGACTTGGCCTCACCTGGAGACTTCACTGCAGCTGGAGATTTGACTTCAGCTGGTGACTTGGGCTCAGCTGGAGATTTGGCCTCTTCTTTCACAGGAGATTTGGTTTCTTTTTCTGGAGATGCTGCCTCTTCTGCAGGGGGAGATGTAGCTGCTTCTTCTTCTCCTCCCTCTTCTGCCTCTTCTCCTTCCTCCCCTGGGGCCTCTTTGTCCTCCTCTTCCGTCACTTCTTCCGTCACCTGGATCTCTTCTGTCTGTTCCTCTACAATTACAGTTTCCTTCTCAGATTTTTCTACTACTTTTATCTTCTCTTCGCTTTTGACTTTTATGTGAGTGGATGTGGAGGGAATTTTTGGGAGTCCCTCAGTGAGAGAGAAGGGACTCGGACCAAAGCCAATCCGGCACTCCTCGCCTTCCAGGAGCTTCCTGCGGAGAGGAGAACGGGATACACGTAACTCAGAGCTGCAGTCCTGGTGGCCTTCTGAAGCCCCAGTGCGTCCAGGGACAGGGCTTGGTGAATGAAGGGTACGGATCCGCAGCAGAACCCCACTTCCTTTCCCTCGCTCCCTTCCCTCCTCTACCTCCCTCTTCTTCAGGTTTTTCAGTTTCATTACTAGTAGATATTCTGAACTTACTTCTTTTTGATGGTTCTGAGGATGGAGTCGTGCTAGCACACTCTGCCCTGAGTCACAGCCTTGGCAGTAAGCACTTTGAGAATGGAGACATTCCATTCCAATACTTCATGACGTGTTCCGGTAAAGCTTACAAAGCCTGACCCTCATGGGGGCTGCACTGCTGCGTAGGGAGGACCCGTCTCCCTAAAGAATGGCCCTCAACAGAAAGCCCCTACGTTGACAAAACGTACACTTCATGTCTCTCAACTAACACCTAATTCAAGTCAGGCATGGAGGCACATGCCTTTAATCCCAGCACCTAGAAGGCAGATGCAAGTGGACCTCTGTAAGTCTGAGGCTAGCCTGATCTACAGAGAAAGCTCCAGGACAGCCAGGACTACATAGAGAAACTCCATCTCAAACAATCCCATCCCCCAAAAAGAAACATTCAAGAGAGAGTTGGAGGTCTAGGGTTATAGCTCCATGGTTATTGCTGGTCCAGCATGTATGAGTCCCTGGGTTTGGGGAGAGAGAATGATTCCTGAATGTTGTATAGAACATGCGCACAACGCGCACACACATTCAGGTGGACTGGTTTCCTCAAGGCCGTTTGGAGAGCCCTGTCTCCTTTTGGAGCCATTCTTTGGGATTTCTACTCTCATTTGGCTGCTCACGAGGTGGTGACCGACCTAGCTACCCAGACACTAAAGGCCTTCATTGCCTCATTGGTAAAAGTCTCATCACCAGAGTCCTTACCTCAGAGGGCTGCTTCTGTAACAGAATGAATGTTAAGGGCCCGGCGGGCGAGGATGGAGTGGTCGACTACTTAGGTTTCCCCTAGAACGGTGGTTTCCAATTTAACAGCTTACAGATCACCTTGGGTCTTGTTAAACTGCAGATCTTAACCTACAGCCTGGTGCAGGGTCTCTTTCTACCTCTACAATCACTCTGAACCTTGGCTCTGGTACTACACTGAGTACCGAGATTAGAGCAGAGCCTGGAGGTGGACAGCCAAGGACCACCAAGCAGAAGAGGCCTTCAGGGTGTCAGCCCTGCTAGGCTGACGTCTCATCCTTGAGGACTGGTCTTCTCATGACTACCATTCGGTGAGCACCAGCAGAACCCGTGTCAGCTGGCTTACCTTATAAACGAGACTGGCTGCGCTCCCATCAACCCACGGTTTGGATGCTGTTTCTGTTATTTTTGCAAGGAATGAAGGCCCAGCAAGCTAAGAAATTCCAAAGGGTGGGACTGTAATAGTATCTGACTATCTAAGCACCTCTTTTCCTCCAAAGCTAGTTTCCGACTAGCTGACTTTGGAGTAGAAAAGGGTCTTTAAACTGTAAGTCACCACCAGAAAGATAACAAGTCACTCCTGAGCCGACGAGGCAGCTCTGGGTAAACAGGCTGACCATCAAGCCCAAGGACTTGCTAAGTTTGATTCCCAGGAACCTCATGGAGGAAGCAGAAAGTCAATCCCCCAGACTGACCTCTGACCTCCGTATGTGTGTGTATGCAGGCGCGCACGCGCGCGTGTGTATGCGCGCACACACACACACACACACACACACACTAAACAGAAATACTTTTTAGCTAGGTTGTGGTGACACACACCTTTAATCCCAGCACTTGGGAAACAGAGATAGGTGCATCTCCAAGGTCTAGAGACCATCTCACATGGTCTACATTACGAGTTTAAGGCCTGAGAGGGCCACATAGTAAGATCTGTTTTAAAAAACAAAATAAAATAAAAACCAAACCAACCAAACAAAAAAACCTTTTTTCTCTAAAACATGGGCAGCTACCCAAACACAGCCTGAAACTGAAGCTTAGTACTTTATGGGACTCATGGCTCTACACTGCCTCAAGGCTCCCGGGCCCTCTCACCTGTAAGCCGCAATCTCGATGTCCAGGGCCATTTTGACGTTGAGCAGGTCCTGGTACTCTCGGAGCTGAGCGGCCATCTCCCACTTGGTGTTTCTCAGCTCATTGTCCAGCTGCTGAATAGCGTCCTGTGGGAAGACAGATCAGGAAAGTCACCTGTCATCCAGTACCTGGCTGGCTCTCAGTTCCAGGTAAGCTGGCGATACCCTGCTCAGCCACCTGGCTGGGGACAAAGCCCCACCCTGTCAAAATTTCAATGTGCTTATGTACAGTCATGGAAGCAAAAGTCTCAGCCTGAGGAAAGTTCTGGAAAGTAATACAACAGACACTGGCTCAGTCAGAATGCTGGGATGTCTTAGAAAATGTTCCCTGAAGGGTTGAGATGTAGCGGGGTGGTACATTCTACAGGGCTACCTGGGGCTAGAGCACTCTTAGCAAGCAACTTTGTTTCTGTTCTTTCCAAAAGGGCCTGCAAGTGTCAACCCTTGGCGAGTGTCTGCTGTTTGATTACCTGGAAGGCCGGAGGATACCCAGAAGCACACTGAACACAGAGGAAGCTTCTTTTCCCTGAACACTGCTTGAAGCAGTGTTTCTCAACCTGTTCTCACTCGGCCTTAGCAAATCTCTTTCTCCAAAAAAAATAGTTACATTGTGATTCATAACTAGTAAAATTTCAGTTAAGAAATAGTAACAAAAATAATCTTATGGCTGGGTGTCACCCCAGCATGGGGTCCCGTAAGAAAGGGTCACAGTATCACGAGGCTGAGAAGCACTGCCTCCCAGTGAACTGTCACCACGACGACGACGACCCTTTACTTCTTAATGTTTCTCCAGGCGCCAGGCTGCAGCTACCACGTTTCCTTGTTTATCAGGTTCTAGGAAAGTGACACTTTTCTCCTCAGGCTGTTTTTGGCTGAAGAAATCTTCCAAAGCTGTGCCCAGGCCACACCCACCGACACAGGTGACTAGAATACCTACTCTAACCAAGATCATACTGAGCAGTTATACTTAAGTAGTGAATTCTTTCTTAGGTGCTAGGACGACGGAGCCCAGGACCTCATGCACTCGACCACTGAGCTGTGTCCCCAAGGTTGTGAGCACTCTGAATCTAGATCTTCACAGCTCTGCAAAGCGGAGGTTTTTGCTGGTTTTTTGTTTGTTTGTTTGTTTTTTCACCCTGGAGAGGGAATTTTAGTTCAGGTAGGCAGAAAACTCTCCAGGTCACACAACAAAAACTGGGATGTCTGACTCAGACCAGGGTGCTGCTCTAAGGAAGGAAGTGAACCACGCCGCCCTCCCCCCTGCTCGCCGCCCTCCCCTCTGCTCGCCTGGTAGGAGGCAATGTCTGCCTGGTGGCGGTCCTCTAGCTCGGAGCGCTGCCTCTCCAGGGACTCCTTGGTGCTCTTCAGCGCCTCCAACTCTGTGGTCCTGGCCTGCAGCTGCCGCCGGTACTCAGTTATCTCCTCTTGTGCCGAGCGCATGGCATCTGTGTTCACTTTGGCTGCCTCCGAGAGTCGGTCCAACCTCACTAAGTAGGGAAGGAATCAGGACCCAGGGTTAGCAACGTGTGAACTTGGGTTGCAATCTGAAAAGTGGCATGCATGGGTTGAAGACCTGCTGGGTGCCGTGATGTTCAATACACCCTTTCCTATGATGGTCACATAGTTATTGTCCAAAGCCACCCTGCTAGTGAGTGGCAGGATTCAAATTTAGTCTATCTGGCTTCAAAAAACAGACTGAGTCTCCCTCGACTTGATCCATAAACTACTCAGGAGATAAGAAGCCCCCGCTCATGGTTCCAGTGCCTGGCAGAGCTCCTTAGCAGAGGGCTGGCACACGGCACCGAGGGGCTCAGATGGGAAAACTAGAATGAGACCTAACCCTGAGCCGGGGTGAGCGGCCTTGGGAAGGACGTTACTATCCCTGCGACTTCTCCAGGTATGAACACACTGTGAGGGATCAGTTACGATGTAGCCATGGCAACCTCATTGCAGATTCTGCAGAGTCCAAGGTCATAGCAGCGCACAAGGCGCGTGTGCCAGCCTCTGCCACCAACTGGCACCTGGTTCTCAGATCTTGTCCAGGCCAGTGGAAATCAGAAATCGATCTTAATCTCCCGAAAGTGAACATCCTACATCCAAGAGCTGAGTCCTGGTGGAAGGAAAGAGGCCAGCTGGTGGGAACGCATACCCCGGCGTGCCCTGCTTGGTGAAGGACAAACCTAAAAGGAGAGAGAAGAGGTCCCCTCTGGGAGGAGCCTTGCTGCAGAGATGGGGGAAGGGCACTGACGCCGCAAAGGCATGGAACGTGAAAAGGGAAATTCCAACCATCCAAATCCCAGCATTCCTGGCTCTCCCTGCTCTTAGCAAAGACTTCAAAACCACTCAAGTGAGGATTCTTAGCTATTACGGGTCACAGACAGCTTTGGAAAGGGCAGATGCTCCGTACCTGCTTCCAGAACAATGCATGGGTTTATAGATGATTTCAGCTGACACTAAGAAGCCCAGCTACTCTATGCCCCAATCCCAAAAGAAACGAGAACAAGAGAAGGCCATTGTTGGTCAAGGTCACCCCGCAGCTCCTGGGCAGGGCTTCAGGGCAACTGCAGTCTAGCTGACTCAGAACCCCTGTAAATTTTGGGAAAGAGGAAGGGGATATTAAATAACACAGAGGCTTCCTCGGCCATTTGCAGTCATGAGGTCCACATGCTGGTTCCATACTGGCTAGAAAGGGCGTGAAAATTAATGGCTTTCATTCTTACCCAGCAGATTACTAAAATGCGAGACATTGTGCACTGAGCTAGTAGTGGAACAGAGCCTGCTAGGTGTCAGCAGGACACTCCTGTTCCACCCACTGCGCAGTGTCAAAGAAAGGGTGGGCCAAGTTGGCAGGCAAGGGGCTGCTGGATCCCTGATACTCTGGGTCTAAGAAGGGGCTTGCTGCATTTCAGACGGGAGACTGGTCTGATTCCGGGGTCTAACTGTGTGGAGCGCAGGGGTTGGCCCTGGTGTTTATGTACAGACACAAATAATGTGGAGGGTGGCAACTAAAGGAAAACCCAGAGTTGGGGCGTCCCCAGGGAGGGACTGAGTACAACCGCTACTTTGTGAGGTGGCATGCACTTCGCAGAGGGTCCAGCTACTTGAGAGGCGTCCTCCACCGCCCTCGCCGGTGAACCCACAGGCTTCTCACTGCCCCGACAGAAGGGGGCGAGCCCTTCCCACCCCGCGCTCCCGCGCACCTCGGAACCACTCCTCGGACTGCAGCGTGCTCTGAACCGTGTGGCCTTCGAGCTGCGCGCGGATCTCCCGCAGCGCCGACGTCACATCGCACTTGAGGGCGTCGCGAGCCTCGGCCTGAGCCTGCGCCTGCGCGGCGCCGCAGCCCTGGATCTGACCGAGCAGCTCGCCCACCTCCTCCTGGTGGTGGCGCCGCAGGTAGCCGCACTCGTCCTGCAGCGCCTGCGCCTTCTTCTGCAGCTCCACGCGCGCCGCTTCCGCCTCCTGCGCGAAGCGCGCCAGGGCGCGCGCCGCCGCCTCCGCCTCCTCGCGCTGCCGGGCCTCCTCGTCCAGCCGCTGGCGGACGTGCGCGATGTCCTCCAGCAGGTGCTCCTGCTCCAGGCGCAGCTGCCCGCGCGCCGCCCCCAGGCGCAGCACGGCGCCCCGCATCTCGCGCACCTCGCGCTCGTACAGCTCGCGCATGGCGGCGCGGCCGGCTTGCTGCTGCCGCAGCGCCGCCGCCTCGCCCTCCAGGCTGCGGTTGTGCGCCTCGAGCTGCCTCACCTTGTCGATGTAGCCCGCGAAGCGGTCGTTCAGAGCCTGCAGCTGCTCCTTCTCGCTGCGCGCCGCCACCGCCGCCACCACGCAGCCCTCCGGGCCGTTGCTTAGGGTGTCAAGCGAGTCGGTGCTCGAGGCGGCGCCGGCGCCGCGGAAGCGGCTGGGCGAGGCGGACACGGAGCTCACGGACGTCCGCGCCCACGAGTGGAAGCCGCTGGAGGAGCCGGCCGCGGAGCGCGTGCCGCCCGCGCCTGCCTTGCGGCCGAGCGCGTAGTGAAGGCTGCCTCCTCCGTGCAGAGGCGCGAACGGGGCGCCCAGCAGCGCATCGGCGCTGCCGAAGCTCATCATGGCTTGGCCGGAGCAGGTGCGGCCGCCGGCGGAGCGGGAGTGCGGGCCGGGGCGGGGCGGGCAGCACTGCGGCAGCTCCGGGATGCCGGCTCTTTTATATCCGCGGTGGCCGGGTCCGGCCCCTCGGCAGTGGGGGGCTGGGGAGGAGGGCCCCGCCCTCTCCACCTCCTCCCCCGCGGCCCCGGGCCGACCGGCTTCTCCGCAGTGAGAGGGGCGGGGCTGGGGGGGGGACCCAGGAGTGAAGGGGAATCGACGCATCGTCAGTGAAGCCTCCCGAGGTCAGACCAAGGAGTAAAGGACTTCTGGAGCGGACAAGGGCAGACCTCCAGGTGCATGTCGGAAGACCCTATTGGTCAGAATGCGACCCTCAGAATAAGAGAGGGCACTCGAAACAGGGAGAGGACTGCAGAACTCATGGGTCAGGGCGCCTTTGGGTTGAAGCAGTGGGAGACTGCAGTGATAACTATGGGAGGACACCCCCGCTTGAGAAGTAACACAGGCTTCCCCAATAGTTAGAGAGGACCTTGAGATGAGGAGGCTAGACTGCAGTCACCACGAAGGGATTCTGTATGGGGCTGTATGATAGATGCTACTGAGGATAAATGGGGACCTCCTAGCTGGAGGCGCAGTGTTCCCCAGATACTACAGCCACCCAGAGGGGCTTAAGGAACTCTACAGCTGGCTTCGGGGTGGGAGTTGGAGGAACGTGGAGTTTGAAAGGACTGCAGAGCTACCCTGAGGGAATGTGGGAAACACTGCAGAAGGAGAAAGGGGGCGCTGGGGGAGAGGAACTTGATGCTCTCTAAAAACTCCAGTGGCCAAGCCTGGAAAGCGGGGTCTGCACCTTGCCCAGCAAGGAAAACTGTCAGCGAAGAGGCAGGGGGTCCCTGAGTAGACAGCAAAATCCTCAGCACCCAAGAGAAGTTCTGCAAACAGGGTGAAGGGTGGGGTCGGCTTCCCCGCCCCGCTAGCGGAATGACCTTGTACAAACTGCGTTCTCCCGTGTTTGGTTTTCCCTTGTGTGCAAGAGACAAGATGCAACTCCAAGCCCCCATGGACTTGTGGGAAATCTATGGCTGATTTGGGGAGGAGAACCCACATATTGCCAGTCGGAATAGTATCCACTTCCCCTCGCCTGAGAAGTTTCTCCTTTTCCCTTCCTTGCCCGCCTCGTCTGTTTTATCTTGTCATCTCACTCCTATTCCCACAATAGATGAACTAATACTGCCATAAGCAATCTCCTTCATGCTCCGAGGAAGTGGTGCGGTGGCCTCTCAGTACCAAAGTCCACCGACCTCCATTATGAGCCCTACTGAGGCTTCAGGGAAAGGGGCGCGGGGTGGGGGGTGGGGGCGGCCGTGGGGCTTTGTTATAATGGCTCGGTCTTGGTTTGGTTTTCCGGTCAAAAGCGGTGTACACGCCGCCACCCGTGCCGCTGCCGCTTCAGCACCACGGACAGCGCCTACTCCTCCGTCGGGAAGGGTTAATCTCTGCCTCCCAGAGTAGGAAGCAGTTCCTCTGTGAGGTACTGGGGAGGAATGGGTGAGTCATATGACAGGGGCTCGAAGCGGACCTATGGTTGTATGTAAGTGACCCACCCTGCATGTCCTGTCCAGTGCCTGGCTTTCTGTGAAGTTCTTTCTCCCTGTAAACCTCCTCTCCCCGGAGGAGAAATAACCCCACTCCAATGTCCACTGACAAGCTCTGGGAATCAGTGTAGACTTCGTCAGATCACAACTTCTCCCAGGCAATTACCTCAAGCCTCACTGCACCCCCGTTTACTGTGGTTTTCTTTTTTGGAGGGATCCCCAGGATGAACACGGACAGATTCCCTAAAAGAGACCCCTGCCTGTCTCTTTCCTTGCCTCTGTCTCATCCCCAGCCCGATTGCAGGCTGACCCTCATAGCTGCAGAAGTGGTGGCGCTGTCCCTTTAACCACGTTTTACTGAAAGGAGAGTGCACTAGGGAGGAGGGGGAGGAGTTTCTAGATTTTCATGATGGAGCAGAACATGATGAAGCATTTTCCCAACTTAAAGGTCCAGGCATGCTGCTCTGGGGGAGGGGGGTTGCAGAAAAGGCTCGGAGGCGGGTGTTGCTGAAAGGCGGGGTGAGTGCTTGTGTGAGGCACTGCAGAGTGTCATGGGGGGGGGCTTGGCCACAGACCCCTTTACACCCACATGGCTTCCCCACTTATCTTCCATCCTGCTTGGAATTTTGCTGTTAGACCCTTGTTCCTTTGAGTCTCTTCAGCTGTCTGCAGAATGCGCATGCCCTTCTTGGGGATGAGAAGGCTGACAAGCAGTTGGCAGCACACATGAATGAGAGGAGTGGGGTGTGGTAGCATGTGGCTTCTAAGAGGCCCCAGGTGTGGCCCTTGTGGGTATAAGATTGTCATGAATGCTGGAACCCTGGTCAGTCCTTCAGACTCACCTTCAGAAAGCTGCCTCCTTCCCCCAGAGTCTAGGTCATTATCCCCTCCTGGGGTGCTGAGGTCCCCAGTGCTAATCCCTGCCTGTGTGCTGCTTCCCAGTCTCATTGTGAATGGAGAGTTAGATGGATGGATTCTAATCCGTTCACTAGCAAAATCTATGACCCGGAGAGAACTAAGAATGACTTCTGTATGCTGTGCAGTGGTGGTACATACATTTAATCCCAGCACTCAGGAGCCAGAGGCAGGCAGGCAGGCAGATCTCTGTGAGTCTGAAGCCAGCCTGACCAATAGAGTGAGTTACAGGACAGCCAAGGCGACACATGAATCTTTTCTAAGACCTTTCAGTTCAAATTACCTTTGCTTTCCTTCCAGCTAAACATTTAGCAGTGAACAAGACAACATATCTCTCCATCCATCCACCCACCCATCCTCCCAACCACACATCCATCCATCCATCTCTTAATTGCATCCCTGTCTCTTTCCTTGCCCATTGAGCCTCTTCTGCATGTGATAGGCACACATTGGATGATGGTGACATTGGATGATGGTGACATTGGATGATGGTGACATTGGATGATGGTGCCACTGACACCAGTAAGCCCACCCTCCCAGGTGTCTCCTAGGGACAACACTCAATTCTTCCCAGATCTCAGCCCAGAATGCCCCAGGGTACCTTTAATGATATGTATGATTTGGATCCTGAATATTCCATGTTAGAGATTTAGTTCCCAGGAAGTTGCTATGGGAAGATGGTGGAGATTTTAAATAATGACAGAGGTATTCAGAAACTATAGGCATGCTCCCAAAGGAAGCTGGGAGTCCCAGGTCCTCTCGTTCCTCTCCCTGTCCTCCTCTTCCTCCTCTTCCCCTTCTTCTCTTCAGCTTCCTCCTCCTCCCTTTCTCTCATCCCTTCCTCTCTATCTCCCTTTCTATCCTCTCCTCCTCCTCCTCTTCTTCTCCCCCCCTTTAGCTCTTGCTGTTGCTGTCTGTCTTAGTCAGGGTTTCTATTGCTGTAATGAAACACCATGACCAAGAAGCCAGCTGGGGAGGAAAGGGTTTATTTGGCTTACACTCCCACATTGAACTCTCATTGAAGGAGTCAGGACAGGAACCTGGAGGCAGGAGCTGAAGCAGAGGCCATGGAGGGGTGCTGCGTACTGGCTTGCCCTGCTCCATGGCTTGTACAGCCTGCTTTCTTGTAGAACCCAGGACACCTGCCCAGGGATAGCAGCACTGGCCATGAGGTGGGCCCTCCCCCGTCAGTCACTAATTAAGGGAGTGCCTTATAACCAAACTGGTGGAGGCATTTCCCCAGCTGAGATTCCCTCATTCCAGATAACTCTAACTTGTGTCATGTAGACAGATCTTGCTGGGCTTGCTTTACCCTCTCCCTCCTTTCTTGGATTCCGAAGTATTGGCATTATAGGCAGCTTTATTGGCTCATTGAGGCAGTGTGTCACTATGTCGCCCAGACTGGCCTTGAACTCCTGATCCTCCCGCTGAAGGGCTAGGGTTGCTGGTGTGCACCCTCGTGCCTGACAATTCATTTCTCTTTTCTTTCTGGCCATGAATTGATGGGTTTTTTGTTTGTTTGTCTGGTTTTGTTTTTCGCTCCATCACTCTGCCTCACCGTATATACAGTGTCAAAGCAATGGGCCCAACTGACCCTGGACTAGAAACTCCAAACTACAGGCCAAGATGAACCCCCTTTTTTGTAAGTCCCAGTTACAAAAGATAACAAATAAAATGGATATTCCTCTAACAAAAAGGAAAAGAGAAGCCAGGTGTGATGACTTACCAGTTCAGGGTTTGGGAGGCTGAGACAGGAGGATTGCTGTAAGGATTTCTGATTTTGATCAGGCTGGGCTATATAGTGAACTTCAGATCTGCTTAGACTACAGGGGCTGTTGTGACTAAGTGTGCTAACTAGAGTTGTTAGACCGAGTCTTTCCAGAGCCTGCTATTGTGGAGAGCCCTGGGAATCTTCCAGAGCCAAACATACAGGCTGAGTATCCCCCAGACAAAGGCGCAGTGGCCCACAGTGAAGGACGTGGAGTGGTGCCTCACCCTTGGCAGGGAGGCGGGGGTGGGGGAAGGGGGCGGCTTCTGCCAGCATTCAGTGGACCTTGCGGCTGGTGCGCCTCAGTATTTGCAGGATGAAGGATAAAGCTGCAGCCTTCCCAGCAGGCACTGCTGCCCCCACTCCTTTCATTCAGTGTTGCTGGCAAGTCACAAGAAGGAGGTTGTGGTGGAAGCAGGGGCCTCGGCTCCCGTGTGCACAGCATAGAATTCCACAGTACATTGTCCTTGCTAATACAGAAGCATTAACAAGTGCAGGAACCTTTCTTCCTACTTTACAGATATGTAAACTGAGGCCTGAGTGAGAATGTGTTATCTGAGTTAACTCAGTGATAGAACCCAGGGTCTTAAATCACCCAGACCTAACAGTTCTGGACATACCCATGTCTCCTCCACAGCAGAGCCCAGATGTCTGAGGGCAGGAGAATGAGTCCTCAAAGGGGGCTGGCAGTTTTCTGGAGCTGAGACTGGGGAGAGGGCCGGCTTCTGCCGAGGGTCCTGCGGTCAGCATCTGCACATCCTGGCTTATGTTTTGTTCTTAGTGTTGAACTCAGGCCCACATGCGGCGAGCCAAGCATTGTTTCTCCCATTAAAAAAGAGCATCATGAAAAGCCGGGCGGTGGTGGCGCACGCCTGTAATCCCAGCACTTGGGAGGCAGAGGCAGGCGGATTTCTGAGTTCGAGGCCAGCCTGGTCTACAGAGTGAGTTCCAGGACAGCCAGGGCTACACAGAGAAACCCTGTCTCGAAAAACCAAAAAAAAAAAAAAAAAAAAGAGCATCATGTCTCATACCAGCTGCTTTTCTGCTGCTGTGATAAACACCAACAGGGGACCAAGTAGTCACATGTCCAGGAATCTGGGGGAAATCTCATTCAGATCCTCACATCTTTGCCTACTCACGTACATGTGTGTATGTGAGTGCAGGTGCTGCACACGTGCCATAGCATGGGAATGCAGGTCAGAGAACTTGTTTCTCTCCTTACATCACATGGGTCTCAGCACTGAAAGCTACCCCCCCATCTCTCCTCGTATCGGGAGGCCTCCCCTGGCCCAGACTCAGACGTAGCTGAGACTGGCCTTGAACCCATGATCCTTCTGTATCTACTTAAAATGCTTTTCTCCTCTTTCTCAAAAATCGTGTGTGTGTGTGTGTGTGTGTGTGTGTGTGTGTACACGCAAAAAAATGCTACTGCACATGTATAGAGGTCAAAGAATAATGTTCTTTCCTTCAACCACGCATGGTCTGGGACTGAACTCAGATTGTCAGACTTGGCAGCAAGCACCTCCACCCAGTGAGCCATCTCGCCAGCCCTGCTGTTTTTTTCTTCTAAATAAGGTGCGCCTTGTCCTCTCTCGCACAATGAAAGTTTTAGACGGGGAAGTACTTGTCCGTTGCATACACTGCTGGTTTCCACCAGGGCTCGGACTAACGGTTGCATACAGTAGGAGCCTAGCAAGGACTTGGGAAGAGGCAGCAGTGCTCGCTGGAGCGTCTCAGCCCCAGGCAAATGGACAGCTTCCAGCCTCAGCTCTGCAGGGCGCTGGGGGAGGGGCTCACCCCGCCCCTGTGTGGTCCCCTCTGCAGAGGCTCAGGCCACACCCACTGCCACGCTGCCACCTGTAGACTCAGCTTTTTTTTTTTTTTTTTTTTTTTTGGTTCAGCAATTTCATGTCTGTGACATCTGCTCATTTGTTTTCTCCGGTGGCCGTCACACCCCACATCCTCTGACTCTGTCCCAAGTCCCTTCCTTCCTCTACTCCATCCACCCCTCCCCTCCCCCATCTCCTCCACCTCCTCTCTGCTCTTCTGCTCCTTCTCGGATGTGCCTCCTTCCTTCTCCCTGGTTTCTGCCCTCCTGGTAACCTCTTCTTTCTAAGATGTGTCCTCTTAGACGCAGATCCGATTTGGATGTGTAGTAAGGAGGGGCAGCCTCTCCACCCTTACACACTTTGGGGAGCAAGCTGCAAAGGCAGAACCAGGTGCAGTTTTCACCCTCCCTTCGGAGCTCCAGCCTTCCCCCTCTGGACTGCCCTGGGACACCGGGGGAATCCTGCCTCACAGGCTGATTGCTGGTGGGTGGGCTCACAGGTCTGGCCCACGCTACTCTGGGCTGTTTTGGTTGAGTGGTTTTCCGCACTGTGGGCGCTGACGTGCGGAGTGAGGCAGTTAGTTTGTCCCCAGGAACCTGTGTCTCCTCGTGACTCAGTGGGGTGCCTCGGCAGGGTCCTCTGCAGCTCTTAGAACTCTCCTTACCTGGCGCCACACGAGCCACACGCGTGAAACTTGTGGTCTGGGGACAGAGAAAATGGTCTTACTTACTTACTTACTTACTTATTTTTTATGCTGAGTCAAGCGGAGAGGCCTTGAGCTTGCTAGCTGGCCGGTGCTGCCCCTGAGCTACATCCAGATCTCGGTCTTACCTGTTTTTTTCAGATTATTATTGTATGTGCCTGAGTGTCTTCTGTGCATGTTTGTCTGTAGTGCATATGTAGTCCCATGTAGGTGCTGGGACCTGAACGCGGGTCCTTTGAAGGGACACTTGTGCTCTTAACCTCTGAGTTCTTGCTTTGCTTGTTTTTGTTTTTGTTTTTGTTTTTTAGCTTTTTTGATTCAGGGTTTCTCTGTATAGCCTTGGCTGTCCTGGAACTCACTCTGTAGACCAGGCTGACCTCGAACTCAGAAATCCACCTGCCTCTGCCTCCCAAGTGCTGGGATTACAGGCGTGTGCCACCACCGCCCGACTGTTTTTTTTTTTTTTTAAAGATTTATTTATTATATCTAAATACACTGTCGCTGTCTTCAGACACTCCAGAAGAGGGAGTCAGATCTCATGGATGGTTGTGAGCCACCCTGTGGTTGCTGGGATTTGAACTCAAGACCTTCAGAAGAGCAGTCAGTGCTCTTAACCGCTGAGTCATCTCTCCAGCCCTCTTGTTTTGTTTCAAAGCAGGATCTTACTACATGGCTTAGCCTGGCCTTGAACTCTGTATCTAGCGCGGGCTGGATGGACTCAAACTTGTTATTCTTCTGCCTCAGCCTCCCAAGTTCTAGGATTACAGACATCTGCTTCCTCATCCACCAAGAGTCTCTGCTCTCATGTCTACCCTTTTATTCATTCAACCTAAGAGGTGAATTCTGTTACTATACCTACATAGGCTCAGAGAGGTTGAGTAACTTGCCCCAAATCACACAGCTTGAATGTGGCGTAACTGGAATTCAAGTCCAGTTTTTTGGCCTGTGCAGCAGGGATGCTCAACTGTGAGACTGCCATCGGACGCTGCTTTCCCAGGAAGGTCCCGCAGAGCCAGCACCTCTCCAGTTCCTGACCACTGGCTAGAGGATTTGCTCTGTGGGTCATTCTGACACCTTGCTGGAAGCAAGGGGAGTTGAGAACTGGCTTTGGGTTTTCTGCCTTTAGGTTTTTATTTCCTCTGGGTTGTCTTGGGAGGCATGGGAGAGGGAGAATTCCCAGGTGGCATACTTAGGAAGTCAAAATGATGATGGGACCAGCTTTCTGATACCGACCGTCCTGGAGACGCCTAAGTCAGAGAAGTGGCTGGCGAGCAGGAGATTGATTTTCACCGCGTACCTGAGTCATTAGGGAAGCAGCCGAGCAGCCTCAGCCTGTTCCGGCTGCTGACCTGTGTGGTCCCGGCAGCAGCTCTGCTGGGTTTGCAGGGTCCTGCAGAGTAGGACACCGAGGTCAGAGAAAGAATGCCTGGCAAGGTTGCCTGGAGAGGAGCTGGGGGCGGGGCGGGGCAGGGGGACAGCGAGGCGTGGGGCGTGGCGGGGGCGGGGAAGGTCCACACCACACAGATACTTCATCTGTGCCAGAGGAGGAGGAAGTCCGCAGTCCAGAATAGCCAATGTCAGAGTTCAGAGGGAGGTGTGGGAACTCGCAATAATTAATTTCAATATTCAAATATTCAAATCATTAATTTAATAATAGTTAGATGAAAAGTTCATTCCTGGCTGGGCAGAGTGGTAAACACCTTTAATCCCTGCACTTGGGAGGCAGAGAGACCAGCCTGGTTCACACAGTGAGTTTCAGGACAGCCAGAGCTATATAGTGAGAGCCTGATCGTCATCGTCTCTTCTTCTTCTTCTTCAAGATGTATTTATTTCGTATGTAGGAGTACACTGTGGCTATCTTCAGACACCCCAGAAGAGGGCATCAGATCCCATTACAGACGGTTGTGAGCCACCATGTGGTTGCTGGGAATTGAACTCAGGACCTCTTGAGACAGGAGCCCCGAGAGCCTGTCTTCAGAACAAAACAAAACAAAACAAGACAAAACAAGACAAAACAAAACAACAAACAAGAAAATGTCATCCCTGGTGGTCAAGTTTGACAGGGGTGACCACTGCGCTGGTCCTCCGCTCCACGGCACCCATGCAGGCGTGGGAGGTCTGGAGTCTCAGCACTTAGGAGACAGGCGGGAGGAGCGGGAACGTAAGGTCATCCTCAGGTCACAGGTTTGAAGATGGCCTCGGACACATTAGTCTCATTGAAATAAAGAACTAAAGGCTCTGCAGCTCAAGGTGGGTGTGAAGCTTGCCCTTCCCGGGACAGCACACGCTGACCGAATCGCTCTGCAGCTCAAGGTGGGCGTGAAGCTTGCCCTTCCCGGGACAGCACACGCTGACCGAATCGCTCTGCAGCTCAAGGTGGGTGTGAAGCTTGCCCTTCCCGGGACAGCACACGCTGACCGAATCGCTCTGCGGCCCGGCTGCGTGAGGACAGACAGTCCGACAGCACAGCGGCTCTTGCTCAGAGGCAGGAGATGCCAACGTGGAAGACTGTGCCAGGAGAGCTGCTGAGGCCTGGGCCAGGGACGGGGGGAGGGGGCAGAGCGGCCATTGAGGTCTTTGCTGTCTGGGAGGGCAGTTGGTGGAAACCATTACCGATTGGTGTGTGTGTGTGTGTGTGTGTGTGTGTGTGTGTGTGAGAGAGAGAGAGAGAGAGAGAGAGAGAGAGAGAGAGAGAGAGAGGTTGGGATCTGGTAAGGACTCTACCCAAGAGTCACACTTGCAGCTCTAATTTTTTCTTGCTACTGTTTTGAGACAAAGTCTCACTGTGGAGCCCAGGAGGGCCTGAAACTTGACTTCCTCTTCCAGCCTCTCTACTGCTGAGATGATATGCATGAGACACCACACTTGGCTTCATTTAAAAACTAAAATCCCTGGTCTGAGAACATAGCTTGATGAGCCTGCTGACCTAAATCTGATCCCAAGAAATCCTTACAAAGCTGAATGCAGAGGCTGGATGTGGTGGCGGGATCTGTACTCCTGCAGCAAAGTGGAAGGGAGACAGAGACAGGGAAATCAGCGGGCAGCTCTCAGCCAGCCAGGGTGGAGTTAGCTCCCTAGCAGCAGGACTGAGAGAGCCCACCTCAGTGAGGTCTGAAGCAAGGACAACGGACTCCTGAAGGTTCTCTGACTACGGGTACCCACCAGGGCCAAATGAGTCGTGCATACACACACATATCCAGTACATGTTTTCAGGGATCCCACTTCAGTACTCTGTTGGTGACAAGTCCCAGGATCCTTCAGATTATCCAGATCAGAATCTCCAGAGTGGTCCCAGGGATGTCCCTTCTGAGCCAGTGTCCCTAAAGCAGACGTTTCTTTGCATCTGGTCCCAGCTGACCATCCAGACCCCGTAAGCGACCGCGCTGCTGAGTCTTGGGCACACATTACCTCGTGTAGGTGGCACAGTGATGCCGAGAGCCCTCTGGGACGGAAAGTGGATAAGTCAAGTCCCTGGCCGAGCATGGGCCGGGGGTGCAGCTCAGTGGGGGAGAGAGTGCTGGCTGCCACCCGTGAGGTTCTCAGTGCCAGCCTCAGCACTGCGGAAACAGCAGCTGCCAAATACAGACCCGGAATCTGAAATGTCACGGCCTGACTGGAAGACCACGCTGCCCGCTGCCCGTCTCCAGAGCTGGCCTTCTGCCCGGGATGCCCTCCTCGTCTTCCATGCTGTCTCCTCCTTGGTGTTGTGTGTCTTGCTCTCATCCTGAGATCTAGACAATGGCATGTACTGGAGTCCATGGTGCTTGTGTCTTCTGACCCCCCACCCCCCCAGGTCGTGAGCCTGTGAGAGAAGAAGGTGACTCTTGTATCGAGAGACCCAAGATTTGGGCACGAGCGGCCATTACTGAATGGATGCTGGGATAGCCCACTCGAAATGCTCCCACAAAATCGGCCTTCGAGCAAGGCTGTAGTGCATTTGTTTAGCTAGTGATTGATGTAAGCCCAGCCCATGGTGGGTGGTGCCATCCTTGGAATGGTGGTCCTGGGTTCTAGGACGAGGCAGGCAGGGACCAAGCCAGTGAGCAGCACTCCTCCATGGCCTCTGCATCAGCTGCAGCCTCCAGGTTCTGGCCCTGACTTCCCTCAGCAACACAGCGTGTCCTGAGACCCAGCTGAAACAAACTCCAATTTGTTTGAATACTTTCTGGATAATAAGACCACCTGAGATCCAGCAAGATGCATTCTCTGCGTGTTTCCTCTTTCTCCCCCCTCCTCCCTCTTCTCTTCCACCTCCCCTCCTCCTCTACTTATTCTCTCTGTCTCCCCTACCCCACCCCCACTCCTGGCGATGACCCTTGGGCTTGCACATGCCAGACAAACTCTTTCCCCAGGTCTGAGAATTTCTAATGAGCATCCCTTTCTTGCCTCCTCAGCAGATCCCTGGTGACACCAGGCAGATTCATCCAAATGTCTGCAGTGGCTGTGACACTTGCTTCCTGCACCATTTAGAACCTCCCCCACACCCCGAGGTCAGACTAAGCCAAAGCTGAAAGCCAGCACTGCCACTTCTGCGAGGCTGCAGGGGCGCCTCTCCTCTCTGGATCTTAGTTTCCGCCTTTTTTCGAATAGAGAAATAATGGTTCCAGTGGAAACCATTGGTGTTACTGGGATTTGGGGAGAAAACTCGCGGTAAACAAAATGATGGCAAAGTGGGTGTCTGTGGTACCTAGCCCCTCCTTCTGGGACCATGCTGGCGTCAGAAGGGGAGGTAGGGTCCCAGTGAGTGCATGGAAGATCCAGGCTTGGGGTTCAGGCCATCCTGACCTCTGAGGCTGCAGGTGTTCCTTGCCCAGCCTGGGGTGATATTAAAGAACCTTTTAGCATCTCTCAGGCTGGCCCCTGGGGGGGAGTGTCCTAGCTGTGTGGGGATAGAGAGATGGCGTTGGGGTGGTTGTCCTAGGCTTTCAGTAAGCACCATGGGCAAAGTGCACTCCACCACCATGCCACTCAGATGAGCAAAACTGCATGATCGTGAAGGTTCTTGTTCAGGAGGGACAAGATGCCAAAGTGTGTGTGTGTGTGTGTGTGTGTGTGTGTGTGTGTGTGTTGGTATGTGCACATGAGTGCAGGTACCCACAGAAGCCATAGCAATCAGATAACCCTGGAGGTGGAGTCAGAGGCCATTTTGCTACCTCGTGTGGGTTCTGGGAAATGGACTCCGGTCCTCTGGGAACGCAGCGTGAGCTCTTCGTCCCTGATACACGGCTCCAGTCCTGGGTCCTAGGCTTTCTGTAGACGCATAAAGTCGTTTATATATAACATGGAAGCAGAAGCAACATGGTGGAGGAAGGGGACTGTCCAGAGTTGGGAGAAGAGAGGGTAGGAAGGGTTAGTGTGGTCCGGGCACACGCTGGGAATGAGAACGTCTTTGTGTTACTCCTCACTGTACAGAAAGTGCTGAAAATCAACATTGCTAGGAGAGCTAGAGGAGAAGCTGCCCGTCTGGCAGATCACGGATGCACCCAAATGCTCAGCACCCCATGCTCCATAGACAGCCCCTCTTCCCCTGGAGAAAGCTGGGGGGCCTGGCTGCGCTGAGCCGCAGGGCAAGGGGAGGCCGGGCAAACAAGGTGTACACCTCACTGGACTTTTTCTCCTGAGGGGACAGGAGTGGCTTCCGGGTGCCAGTTACCTCCAGAGACACTAAAGCTGGATCAGACCTCGGGGTTGGTATTCCTCTCTCTGCCCTGAGGGCTCTGCTTCCTTCATCCCTTAGAGCTGTTTTCTCAGGGCTAATGTCACTCAAGGCGCTGTACGTGAAGTAGAACAGGAACCCCCTCCCTGTTGGCGCTAGGAACCCAGGAAGAGGGACAAGGTGACGTCTTCAGGTGCTGAGATGGGGCTACGCAGGATGTCATTGTCACTGCATGCTTCTCGGGCCTGGATTACCTCTTCTGTGAAATGGGGCTGGCTAGAGACCCCATATCAGGTTGTATTGGGGATCATGGTGACCGGCAGTGTCTTTCCTCAGTGCCTGTAGTCTCTGCCCCCTGCTCTGCACCAGAGTGTTTTCAACTACTGTCATAAAAGGGGACATCGGCCACGAAGTGGCATTTATGATACCACCCAGCTACCTTGTCAGTGGGTGATGTCACTGTGCTGCCCTGAACTGTCAACGTCCCTTTGATCGTCCCCACTTGGCCCTTCCTAGCCAGACGCCTGCTTCTGGGCTCCCTTTCCCCTGCTTTCGGGGTCAGGGCCAGAGGCCTCTCCTTGCACTGAGCTGCAGGGCGGGCACCAGGCAGCACTCAGGGGGCCCGTCTGGCCTTCAGATCTCGCTGAGCTGGAAATATCTGAGCTCTGCTCAGCGTCAGCTCGAAAGTCCCTCCCTCTGCAGGGCCAGGGCCACCACGGGGAGCTGCTGGGCCCTGCACTGCACCAGTAGCTGCAATGCCTGATTTATGGCTCTATCTGGGCTCTCTCCAGGAAAACTGCTGGCGAACAGTCCTTCTGGAGAGTTCTGTGCAGGTCCCTGTTTGCAGACAATCAGGTTGTTTCAGACCACAGCTTGGGTCACTCAGCAGGTCTCCAAAATGTTAGGGCAGGTTGTCCCAGCATAACTATGTGGGCTGCGTGTCTTCAAGTGTCTCCATTTGTCCAGGGAAACTGATTTGGAAGCTAGCTATCTACTAGTATCCATACTTCTGATTGCTCTCTCCCTACCCACGAGTCCACTGACTTAAGCACTTATGTATCTGATGTGTCTGCCGGGGACCATGACAACCAGGCAAACAGGAGCTGACCAGAAAGAGATGTACAATAGTGGAGGAGGAGAGGCCTACCGGCTTTGGGATCCTGTGGCTTTGGGCAGGACTCCTGCCTCCCTCAGGTCTCCAGCCTCCGAGGCCAGCTTTCTCACCCTAGCCATTAAAACGGGATTCCGGTGCCGGGCACACCATTAGCAAGTGATCGTAAGCGTGAGTCACCTGTTCCCTCAAGGCCCAGCCCGGCAGCCCTGAACCTCATTTCCAGGGCTCCAGGCCCAAGCGCCAGCCAACAGCAGGACGATGGGACATTGATGGGTGTCTGTGTGGGTGTCTATGGTCGTCAAGGTAGCAGTGACAGAGCACTTGGGTGGAGGTTTCTCCAAATGTTCAAGGTGATCCCGGCTCCTTGGCAGGCAGGAAGAGGGACAGCAGAGTGGGTCCTAACACTGGGGGTCTGTGAGGAGGGGACAGGACTGCCAAGAGCTTGACGGGCTGTTCCCTGATGGTTGGTATGCTCCTGTGGGAGGCAGACCTCCAGTACCTTCCTGTCTTAGTCAGGGTTTCTATTCCTGCACAAACATCCTGACCAAGAAACAAGTTGTGGAGGAAAGGGTTTATTGAGCTTACACTTCCACACTGCTGTTCATCACCAAAGGGAAGTCAGGACTGGAACTCAAGCAGGTCAGGAAGCAGGAGCTGATGCAGAGGCCATGGAGGGATGTTACTCACTGGCTTGCTTCCCCTGGCTTGCTCAGCCTGCTCTCTTATAGAACCCAAGACTACCAGCCCAGGGTTGGCACCACCCACAAGGGGCTCTCCCCCCACCCCCTTGATCACTAATTGAGAAAATGCCCCACAGCTGGATCTCATGGAGGCTCTTCCTCAACTGAAGCTCCTTTGTCTGTGATAACTCCAGCCTGTGTCAAGTTGACACAAAACCAGCCGGTCCAGCTCCTTCCTTCAGGAGGTTCTTAGAGGGTACCACTTTGGCTCGTTTAACAGTGGGGTCACTCAGCATAGCCCAAGGTCACTCAGGAGAAACGCGGTTGAACCAGGATCCAAAGTCCATTGTTGCTGTAAACAATGCTGCTCTTCAGCTTCCTGCTGTTCGCAGTGCTGCTTCCTTCCTTCCTTCCTTCTGGAAAGATCTGTTGACTCCCGTACTTACAGCTGTGCTCTTGCTCCTCAAACCCTTGCGCATTCCCTACCCCCTCTCCACGGGTTCATCCCTTCACTGCTAGTCCAGACTCCACTGTGAGCCAGGTATGAGGGCACGGGGGTCTGTGACGCCAGTCAGGAGTTCAAGGCCTGCCAGAGCTCCATGAGAACCTGTCTCAGACAAAAAAACACCAGGTGGCCACGCCTTTAATCCTAGAACTCTGGAGGTAGAGACAGGTGGGTCTCCATGCATCTGAGGCCTGCCTGGTCTGCACGGTGAGTTTCAGGCAGGCCAGAAAGACGTGGTGAGACCCTATCTGCCCCCTCACCCCCACCGTGGGAACCTTTTTTCATTGTCCCTGCAGGGATGAGTGAGCCTCCTCCCTATGTCCCCCACGCCACTCTCATCCTAACACTTGTCTCCCTCCGTAAAATAATGTTTGGAGACTATGATATAACATAGCTCTTCTTTGTTATTATATATGTGTGTGTATAAGCATGACCATATCCTCCCACCTCTCTTTGTTTGGTTTGTTTGTTTGTCTGTTTGAAACAGGTTTCTCTGCGTAGCCCTGGCAATCTTGGAACTCTCTCTGTAGACCAGTCTGGTCTCGAACTCAAGGATCTTCCCACCCCGTCTCTCTATTAAAGGTGTGCACCACCACTGCCCAAAGACTGTATTCCTACAAATATAAATACGACCTGCTCATTCCGTTACTTGTATGTGTATTTTCAGGGCTGACCATTTGGTACTGGATAACCAATCGCTATACTTTTTTGTGGGGAAGACTGTCTCTCCAGCCCAACACTATATCTCTTGTTGGTCAATGTGTCTGGCTCTTCCTGCAGACTGTGGCCCTGGGTCCTCACCCTCGTACTTAACCCTGACTGTGGGACAAGGAGAGTGCTAGGACAGGTTGTATATGTCTATACAGATGTGTATACTGCACCACATACACTGTGGCGCTGGGGCTGGAACAGGACAAGCTAGACAAGCACTCCGCCTCGGCTTTTGAAAGTCCAAAAGCCTTTCTCCAAGTGAAGACAGGGCAGTCACCCATTCCCAGCCACAGGTGTCATCCTTGAAAAGCAGCACAGGACGAGTTTCCAAATCTTTCTAAACAGGCTTTGATACTCCCAGACAAGTCCGACGTGTGTTCATCAGAGCCCATGGGATGTCTTCCACCCTAGGCTTCTACTGTGAGCCCACCATGCCCTGGCAGCTGTGGGGGCCACTACAGTCATTGGTGCCCGCCCTCTGAGCTCTAGGCTCCTCCTGCGTGGCCAGCTCTGCCTGTGCCGCACTCCTGCTTACTGCCTTGGTCATTGCTGTGCTACAGGGCTTCACCAGGTTGTGGGGTGTCACCCTTCACCCAGCTCTTTGACACCCCCACACATACAGCAGGCGAATGAGCCTCCAGAGGAGTCTCTATTCTCAGAGGAATAGAGGAAGCACTTCCTAAGAGGAGATGAGTTGCTTTGATTATATAGACCCTGGGGCTTCTCCAGTGCCTGGTACCGAGTTTACAGAAAGGCATCAAGGCCTGGAAGCCAGTGCTTAGAACTCGGGTCCTTTCACACAGGCTGGAACAGCGTATGCATCAACAAGATGTGGTTATTGTCATTATTGCTATGCTTTTTCCTGGTGTCCTTGGGTAGGAACAACAGGGATCCCCACCCCCACCCCTCCCGGCAGGTGACACTCAGTGATTCAGAGGGGAGTCGCTGTGGGTGAGTGTGCAGGCCGTGGGTGAGTGTGTAGGCTGTGGGGAGGTGGGGAGGGCTAACACAAAGCCAAGTCTGGGTCCATTTCTTCCTTAGTTACTCAGGAGCTTTGGGGCATGCCTAAACAGGTATTTGCCACCTGCCAAGAAGTCACAAGCAAGTGGCACACAGGACTTGGGGAATTGACTGGCCTGTCTGAGGTGTAGCGTGAGCTGTGAGCATGTGTGCGCAAGAGGCCGCTGGAGGGGCTGAAACAACTGGTAAGGTTGCCATATTTATTATGAGACAGGATGTAGCCGAGGTTCTCCTGCTTTCCACCTCACATGCCAGGTTTATGCAGCCCTGGGGACTGGATTCCTGGCGCTGTGCATGCTCCGCAGGCCCTACCACGTCCATCCCAGGCCTGAGATGCAAAACGAGCTGGTGTGTTGTTGTTGTTGTCGTTGTTGTTTGAACACTCAGATATGTGTGCCCTTGATCCAAGCCCTTTGCAACTATGTTGGACCATGTGCCTGGGGAACTGAGCCTTGGGAAATCCTCGCCCCTATACACCCAAGCCAGTACCAGCCTGTCAGAGTTTCCCTTTGGCTGGACCTAACCAGAGCTGTTTGGCAAAGGAGCTTGAGAAATGAGGTTTGCAGAGGTAAGCTCTCAGGAGGTCGGACCGTGTGCCTGAGGTCACTGCAAAGGACCAGATGTCTGGGACAGTTGTCAATATTAATCAGAAGCCCCTGAGGGGAGTACCAAAGGACTTGGGTGGGGTTCCAGCCCTGCCCAGACTTCCCCAAGGAATTCAAAGGACAGTTGGACCAGCAGGAAGGAGGTAATACAGTCCTCTAACCAGCTACTCAGAAGGCAGAGAGAGGCAGGAGGATAGCAAGTTCAAGGCCCACCTGGACCACACATAGAAAGAGGAGAGGTCTCTTAGTTCCAGCTCTGGAGTTCGTGGCACTCCAAATCCAGACCGCAGCCAGCACCCAGGACCCTGAGCCTCAGCAGCAGGTTCTTACTAGACAGCGGTGCTGACACTTCCATCACCTGAGACAGGGCTGCAGGGTAGGGGCAAGAGCAGAGGATACCCACGCAGTGCCTGGGAGTCAGGTTGCCATGGTTACAGAAAGGCAGTCCAGGGCTGCTCTGTTGCCTGGGCCTGCCCTCTGAGCCTCTGCAGGAGGACTCTGCAGGAGGACACTCCATCCTGCCCCCCTCCCCCGCCTCGTCACTGGCAAAACTTCATCCTCTGGAGAGGGATGCAGGAAAACGCTCCCTTTCTGATGAGACAGCAATGAGGTGATGTCTGGGATTTTATAGTCCCATGGCTGAGCTGGTGCCAGATGCCAGTCCGGCCAAATCCCATGAGCCACATTGTCCTCTGTGCGCCTGGCCTTGGGGAGACCTTCTAGGGGTCTGCTTTGAGATCCAGCCTTTGGGGAAAAGTTGTCTTTAGCAAATAAAACCTATAACATCCACTGGGGACACAGACAAAGTTCTTAAGTCAATATCTCTCCCTCCCTTTCTCTCTCCCTCCATTCCTCTCTCTTCCTTTGTTTCTCTCTCTTTCAGTTTTTGAAGTAGGGTCTTATGTAGCCCAGGCTAGCCCCAGACTCAGTAGGTAGCCAAGCATGACCTTAAGTTCCTGATTTTTCTCCCTCACCTCCAAATTTAAATGTTTTCTTTAATAAAGATGTACTCTTTGTATTTCATCTTACAAAAGTAAGTAACTCCTTGAGGTGTAGGAGCTACCACTGATCCCTTTTGGAGGATAAACTGAGACTTTTATGAGTTTGTTGGCTTGCCTTTAGAGGCCCAGGGCTAAGAGTCCAATTATGGCTTCATGCTCTTCATTGTTCCTCCTCCAGACTTCCCAGCCCAGAGTCATCCGAGAATTATCACGTCATCACAGTCATTCTGGGTCCCTTGCTGACTCCCAGAGGACGATGACTCTACAAAAGGACCAGTGGCCCGGGGAATTTGAAATTGTCGATATCCTCTACACACATTTCATTTCACCTTAAACATTTTTGTTTGTTTGTTTGTTGTTGTTGTTGTTGTTGTTGTTTTTGTTTTTTTTCGAGACAGGGTTTCTCTGTGTAGCCCGGGCTGTCCTGGAACTCACTTTGTAGACCAGGCTGGCCTCGAACTTAGAAATTCGCCTACCTCTGCCTCCCAAGTGCTGGGATTAAAGGCGTGCGCCACCACCGCCCGGCCCTTTTTTTCTTTTTATGTTACTTCTTTTCTAACAGGATTTCCCAGTGTAGCCTGGAACTTGCAGTGAATACCAAGCAGGCCTTAAACTCAAAATCCTCCTGCTTCAGTCCCCTGGGTGCCAGGAGCACAGGCATTTGCCACCATACCCAGTTTAGGATTGTATTTTAAGTGGAGAAGAACCCCTAAAAGAAACACGGAAAAGAAAAATCCCATGACAGATGTGTGTGTGGTATTCAGTGAGAGCCCAGGAGGCTCTGCTCTCCCGAGATAAGCCGTGGGGCTGGCCAGCTGGGACTCCTCCAGAGTCCCTCTGCATTCGCACGTGCGTCTTAAACAGTCACAGTATATTTATTTAACCTGTTTTTGTTGTTGTTTTCAATTTGCCTTTTGCAAACAGCAGCAGCTCTTTGGGCATGGAGATGAAAGAACATAGAATTCAAAGACCCAAACCAATCAAAAAGAAGTTCTTTAAATGCAGAAATCCTTAACCTGGCAGGTAGGTCTGGTAGGAGCGGAAGTGACGAAATACTGTGTTGTGTGCATCTGTGAGCAATCTTTAGAGGCAGTGGCAATGACCCTCTTCTAAATTTTAAGAATGATCCAGATGCAAGCTGCTTGTTATCAGATGGGGGAGAGCCCCAGGTGAAGCAAACTGGGGGGCGTGAGGGATGAGGAGGGCTGACCCCTGCAATGGCCTTGGGATCGGTGCGGAGTACTGCAGCTGCCCGAACCCGGGCACCCTGCCCAGGCCTCAT
Organism: Apodemus agrarius; assembly: GCA_964023405.1. Lineage (NCBI taxonomy): Eukaryota > Metazoa > Chordata > Mammalia > Rodentia > Muridae > Apodemus > Apodemus agrarius. Next base: position 77,175,557 of record OZ030016.1, read on the forward strand.
CCAGGAGGGCGAGGGAACCAGCCTGCCCACGCTGCCAGGACAGGCCTCTGCAGTCCCCGACTGAGAGATTTACAGCTGCCAGGCGAGAGAGGCTGCAGAGAAAAGGCTGGAGCAGCACCAGACACTGCAGCAACTGTAGGAGGCCTGGCTTCTCCAGGCTCCGGGCAGCTCTCCCTGAGCTAGCCTAAGCTACGTAAGTGTGAGGGGGGAACCTGAGTGCTGGATCTGTCCCCTCTCCTTTTATTTTGGTGGGTGTTGGGTGGCCATGTGCATGCTGGGCAGGAACTCAGCTCCTAGCCCGTCTGAGACTGACATCCAGGTCAGCCAGGCAGGCCTTGTGCAGCTCGGGTACGTGGGTTGTTCCTAGCTGCAGCCGGACGGTCTCGTGTCACCCACACAAGCGGCCAGGGGCAGGGGCGGGGCGGGGGGCATCGCTGAGTCATATAGATACACTCTCAAAAATGCACAACACACACACACACACACACACACACACACACACACACACCAAAAGAAGAACAGCCCCACCCCTTGGCATACCAGTCCTCCTCAGGGACCTGCAGACAACAGCAGTGTCTTGGAGAACAGCATCCTGTTGGTACCCCAGCAGGTAAGGGCCATGGGCGCAGCTAGTTTGGTGGAGGTCCTAGGTTGCTTTTCTGTTGGCTGTGATAAACACCGACCAAACACAATTCGGAGAAAGGGTTGGTTTCATCTTACAACCCGGAGGTCACAGGACACCGTGGCAGAGAGCGTGGGGGAGACAGTGCTTCCTGGCTGGTCTTTCCTGGCCTGCTCAGCTGGCTGCCTTACATAGCCCAGGATCACCTTCGTAGGAATGGAACCGCCCACACTGGGCTCCCATAGCAATTAATGGAGGAAATGTTCCTACAGACTGGTCTATAGGCCAGTATGATATAGGTTCCCTCTTCTCAGGTGACTCTAGTTTGTGACAAATTGACAAAAACTAACAAGTATAGGGGGTTTCATGGTGAGGAACTGGGCAGGAGGACAGGCCAGGGGACACCAAAGCAGCACCTTCCAATGGCCGCCCAGAGGCTCCTGGGGTGGGATTTCCTTGTCTTGGATTTGGAGAGTGGACACTGAGTTTTGAGCCGGTCGGTGGCTTCTCACTTAGGCATTGGTACAGTTTAGATTTAGAGTATTCCCCATTACCTCTGTGTGGGAGCCCTGGTCCCCAGCCTAGTGCTTTGGGAATAGGTGGACCCTTTAAGAGGAAGGGCTGAAGCCAGGCGGTGGAGGTGCACTCCTTTAATCCTAGCATTCTGGAAGCAGAGGCAGATGGATCCCTCTGAGTTCGAGGCCAGCCTGGTCTACAGAGTGAGTTCCAGGACAGGCAGGGCTACACAGAGAAACCCCTTGTCTTGGGGGTGGGGGGGGGAGGGGGGAAGATGGCCAATGGGACATCTTTGGGTCCCTGAGGATTGTGGAACCCTGGTCTCTCTGCTTTCTCTTTCATGTGCTGATTGTAAGGTGAGCGGTTTTATTGTCCCTCACATTACACTGTGATATACTGTCGCTGTGAGTTTTGCACTATGAGTTAAAAGAACTTTTTCTCTTTATAAGATGAATGTCTCTGGTGCTTCTTAGAGTAGTTCAGAGCTGACTGACCTGTCACCCCAACAAAGATTTTGTTTTTGCCAAGCCTAAGTGTTATCACTTTGCCACCCTGGTGAGACCTCAGGGATACCCCTCACCTTGTTGTTCTGGCCCTTGGAGCATTTGAAACATGTCCTCTAAAAGCCAGCCCGTGTGCCGGGTCCTTTAGCCAGCCTCCTGGTCCACAGGCTGTGATGCCCTGGACCGCAGTGGGCTGGAGAAACCTTGGTGCCTGTGCTGGCCCAAGAGGATGAGCCTGGGCAGCCGAAGGAGCAAGTGAGTGATGGGAAGGAGGGCGGGGCACAGGGTGACCAGGGCGGGGCTGCCTCCAGCCAAGGCCTCTGTTCACACAGCCTGGCGGGCGGGCCATTATCCCGTCCCACAGAAGACAGAAGACGGGAAGCGTACATGGCTGCTGGGGTGGTGTGTGCACACCTGTGACCCCAGTTAGCTCTGGAAGCTGAGGCAGGGGGATCCTTGAAGTTTGAGATCAGCCTGGGCAACACAGTGAGACTTTATCTCAAAAATTATAAAAGTGTATACTTTAAGTGAGAAGCTGTGGTGGCTTGGGCCAGGGAGTAGCACTTTTAGGAGGTATAGCCTTGATGGAGGAAGTGTGTGTCACTGGGAGTGAGCGTTGAGAAAAACCTTCCTCCTAGCTGCCTAGAAGCAAGTCTTCTGTTTGCATTCGAAGCAAGATGTAGATTCCTCAGCTCCTCCTGCACCGTGCCTGCCTGGATGCTGCCATGTTCCTGCCTTGATGACAGTGGACTGAACCTCTAAACCTGTAAGCCAGCCCCAATGAAATGTTGTCCTTATAGGAGTTGCTCTGATCGTGGTGTCTGTCCACAGCAGTAACACCCTAATTAGGACAGAAGGGAACGAGACCTGCCCAGTGTCACACTGCTGGAGGCAGCATGGCCGCTCATGTCCTCCTTCCTCTTCGGTGAGATACAACCCACTCAACATAGTATATCCACCATGTTCAAGTACACAGTACAATGGCTTTACCGCAGCCACAAGACATGCAGTCATCACCTAATACCAGGGCACTTTATCCCCTTAAGAAGAAGCCCCCTGGGCTGGAGAGATGGCTCAGCGGTTAAGAGCACTCACTGTTCTTTTGAAGGTCCTGAGTTCAAATCCCAGCAACCACATGGTGGCTCACAACCATCCATAACAAGATCTGACGCTCTCTTCTGGGGTGTCTGAATACAGCTACAGTGTACTTACATATAATAAATAAATAAATCTTGAAGAAGAAGAGGAGGAGGAAGAGGAGGAAGAAGAAGAAGAAGAAGAAGAAGAAGAAGAAGAAGAAGAAGAAGAAGAAGAAGAAGAAGAAGAAGAAGAAACCCCCTACCCACTGGCCATCCCTCCTTGCAATGGTTTGGATAAACAATATCCCCTGAAAGTCCATATATGAAGGTTTGGTCTCAAGAGTAGTGGTACTCGACAGCAATGTGGACTTCAGTCGGTGAAAGTTAGGTCACTTGGGGTATGAGATTGGGATTGTGAGACCCCACATGTCTGTCTGTCCGTCTGTCTGTCTGTCTCCACCTCCCTTCGTCTCTGCTTGCTAACTTATGACATTACAGCTTGGTGCAGTGCTCATTGCTCCTCACTGTCCCCTCCCCAGAGCCTGTTACTTTCCTGTCACTGTGATGAAGTACCAGTAATAACTGAGGCAACTCAGAGAAAAAAGTGTTTAATTCGGCTTAGCGGTTTCAGAGGGTGAGTCCGTGACAGCGGAGCAAAGGCACAGACAGCTTCGAGCGCTCACATCTTGATCCACAACCAGGAGACAGGGAGACTGGGAAACTCACAGTCTTTCAAAATCTCAAGTCCATTCCCAGGGACACACCTCCCCCAACAAGGCCACACCTCCTAAGCCTTCCCAGCTCTCGCAGTTGGGGAACAAGTATTTAAATGTATGAGTTTATGGGGGCCATTCTCTCAAACCACCACCGAGACCATAAGCAATCCCTGATCTTTTTTTTTTTTTTTTTTTTCCAAGACAGGGTTTCTCTGCATAGGCCTGGCTGTTCTGGGACTTGATCTGAAGACCAGGCTGGCCTCAACATCAGAAATACATTCGTCTCTGCCTCCCAAGTGCTGGGATTAAAGGCCTGTGCCCGCCGCCTCCTGGCATCCACACCCCCCCTATCTTGAACTTCCAACTGAACAACCTGTTCCTTTTATTAGTTGGCAGCCCCAGATCTTCTGCCATAGTTATACTAATCTGGCTAATACTCCAGTTCTCTCTGTTCTATAATCCCAGGCAACTGCTTCATAATGGATTTGTCTATTGTGACCATTTCTTTCTCTCTCTCTCTCTCATTATTTTTTAAGACAGAGTTTCTCTGTATAGCCCTGGCTGTCCTGGAACTCACTCTGTAGACCAGGCTGGCCTCGAACTCAGAAATCCACCTGCCTCTGCCTTCTAAGTGCTGGGATTAAAGGCGTGCACCACCACCAGACTATTGTGACCATTTCAATAAATGAGATATATTATGATACTAGTCTCTTATGTCTGGCTTCTTTCACTTAGCAAGTTTTCAAAGTTTGTTCACGTTGTAGCATGAACTAGTATTTCTTTCTTTTCTTTCTTTTTTTTTAAGATTTATTTATTTACAGCTCCATGGGAAGAACAATGATTTTGGCCACCCAGACGCTTCAAGACTCCCAGGGACTGAATCATCAACCAAGAGGCACACATGGTTCCAGCCAAAAACATGGCAGAGGAAGGCCTTGTTGGGCATCAGTGGGAGGAATGGTCCTTGGTCAGGTAAAGGCTCAACAGAGGCCCAAACAAAGGGAAACCGAGGGGGGGAGGAGGGAGTGTGTCAGGTGGAGAGGCATATGCATGGAGGCAGGAGGAAGGAGGAAGGGGGGAGGGGTTGGGGGTCTTAAGGGAGGGGGGATATAGGGGCAGGTTTTACCGTTGGTAATGTAAATGAAGACGATATCCAATTCAAAAATTCAAAAATTCAAAAAATAAAAAAGAACACACAGAGAAAAAGATTTATTTATTATATGTAAGTACACTATCTTCAGATACTCCAGAAGAGGGTGTCAAATCTTGTTAGAGATGGTTGTGAGCCACCATGTGGTTGCTGGGATTTGAACTCAGGACCTTTGGAAAAGCAGTTGGTATTCTTAACCACTGAGCCATCTCTCCAGCCCCCATCTTTTTAAGATTTATTTATTTATCTATCTATCTATTTATCTATTCATTTGATGTACATTAGTACACTGTAGCTGTCTTCAGACACACCAGAAGAGGGCATCAGATCCCATTACAGATGGTTGTGAGCCACCATGAGGTTGCTGGGAATTGAACTCAGGACCTCTGGAAGAGCAGTCAGTGCTCTTAACCCCTGAGCCACCTCTCCAGCCTGTGAACTGGCATTTCATTGCTTTGTATAAACACAAGCATCTGTCCAGTGTACAGATGCAGACTTTTTTTCCATTTACTCAAAACTGAGTAATTTGTCCCCCGAGCCCAGTGCCTTTTTAGGTGGCCTCAGTGCTGGCTGCATGGCTTTGGGACCTTAGAAGCTGTGTCATTGCTAGTGTCCCTCTGCCTCATCTTGACAGTGTTATGCAGGTTAATGGCTGCACAGTTGAAGATCTGAAGTGCTCTCAAACCAGCAAAAGGCTCACAGGGCCGGACGAAAGCAGTGGCCATCGCTCAGGTATCTGTGCCTGCAACCAGGAAGGCAGAAGAAGAGGAGGAGGAGAAAAAGGAGATTATGCCCACAGCAACGACATGACATGTTGGCCCAGTGATGCGTTCATGCAAGGCCCCTGCATGAAGTGGGGCTGCCAGGGCCCCTGTCTTGCACCTTAGGGGTTGTAGGTGAAGCTTAGATTCGGGGTGAAGTTTGCTGAGGGGTGGGCCCACAGAACCACACCTTAAAGTCAATAGTGAGAATCGCCTTAAGAGTAATAGCAGACTGGGGTTGCAGCCCCCTTGGCAGGGTTCTTGCCTAACTAACTGGCATGAGGCCCCTGGACTCAGTCTCCACTACCACATAATGTGAGACTTAGTGACCCATGCCTGTAATCCTACTAGTAGGATCATATGTTCAAGGTCAGCCTCAGTTTGAGACTTTGCCAAACACACACACACACACACACACACACACACACACACACAAAGAGAGAGAGAGACAGACGGACATATAATCATTTGTGAAAGCTCAAAACAGGCATGTCGCCGGCTGGCTCACCTCTTATGTAGGTGCTATGCACCTAATGTCCACCAGGGATCAGGCTTGTCTAGGAGTCACTTCCCTGTTCATACTCATAACGACACCCTCTGGGTAGTCCTCGGTTTTCACAGGCGTGGACTGAGGCCCAGAGCGCTGAAGAGACTTATCCAAGTCACACAGCTACTAATCGAAACCTTGGTCTGCTCCGCACCTCAGGGCAAAGCTTACACAGAGATGCCTTTTCAGAGAGCCCTCATCCTTCCTGCGCTTTAACTTATCGTCTGTGAGGGCATAGTCCCAGGAGGCCGATGGGACCCAGAAGCCACATACATTAACCAGCTGTGAACAGGATGATGGGGGCAGGGCTCAGTGACAGAGCACCTGCTAAGCCTGTGTGACAGGATGACAGGAGCAGAGCTTGGGGACAGTGCTTGCTGAGCCTGTGTGAGGCCCTGCGGTCCGTCCCCAGCACTGAGGAGAAGAGAACAAAATGGCAAAAGTCCAGGACGTTCTGTCTTGTTTCAGACAGGGGGCCCCGGCGTATGTAGGCATACTTTTTGGTCAATTTATTGGATTCTATTATCTTCCACCCTTCCAACCCTTATTCTGCCACAATTCTTTCGAGCCCCCAACACTAGTCAGGAGAAGAATGGTTAGAAGGGTAAGAGGTATAGGCCTCTTTAGGCTACTTCCTGCTGATTAGGGGTGTTGATTTCCTTGGAACAAGTTCCAATCGTCTTCATCAGAATATCTCCAACCAAAACAGGAAGCAGAAGCGGCAGCAGTCACCACAGGTCCTCTGGAGTCCCCAGAATTCTAAACATAAACTTTCTGCAGCTGGCACAAAACATACCCCTCCCAGTTAGCAGGTGTGGGCAATCTGAAGCAAGCCATATCCCACACCTGGGATTAAGACAAAAACATTCATAGACCATGACACTAGGTTGTTTTTTGTTGTTGTTGTTTTGTTTTGTTTTGTTTTTGTTTTTAAAGAAACCAAAATTCTTATAGAGGCATTCTGTCCTGGGTCCTGTGACTACCCTATTCTCTGGACAAAGGCTAACAGGATGGGTGACAGCTAACAGGACACATGAGACATTTGCACAGTGCTGGTGGGGTTTTTGCACAGTGTTGGTGGGGTTTTTGCACAGTGCTGGTGGGGTTTTTGCACAGTGCTGGTGTGGTTTTTGCACAGTGTTGGTGTGGTTTTTGCACAGTGCTGGTGGGGTTTTTGCACAGTGCTGGTGGGGTTTTTGCACAGTGCTGGTGGGGTTTTTGCACAGTGCTGGTGGGGTTTTTGCACAGTGCTGGTGGGGTTTTTGCACAGTGCTGGTGGGGTTTTTGCACAGTGCTGGTGTGGTTTGGGGTCAAGAAAGCAAAACAGTCCAGCCTGGTGTGGATGGGGCCGTTCTTAGAGAAGTGGGCGGTGTCCTGTGGAGACACAGAGTTCTGTATTCAATACTGACTCTAGCGTACGGCGTGCAGTGCTGAGTAATTCCAGCACTCGGGAGGCAGGGGCAGGTGGGGCTCTGAGTTTGAAGTTAGCCTGGTCTACTGAGTGACTATCAGCCGGGATTACACAAAGAAACCGTCCCCGAGTTGTGGAGAAAACATAAAGTCCTGTCTCTGTGACTCCAGGAAGATGGAGTGTGGCAGCATCTGACGCTGGCACGTAGCATCTGTCAAAGGACAGAGGGAGAAGCAAGCAGCCACAGCTGATTCCAGAGGACTCCAGAGCTAACCTGGCGGGTGGGCGGCTGTCAGCACTGACTCAACCGCACAGAGCACTGGGGCAGGTGTCAGTTCCTGACGCCCTGAGTGCAGGATGGGTCCAAGGGGGCCGAGAGGAGTGGGCTCCAGCAGGCCTAACAGGAAACTGGGAGAACCTGAAAGAACAAACAGGAAGAGACGGGCCTAGAAGAGACCAGGACAAGGGAGGATGCCTACGGGCTGGGCCGGCTGCTTTATGGCCAATCGGCAGGCCTCTGAGGCTCTTCCAGGGGGAGACCCGAGCTTGTCGTGAAATCCTGGCCCCAGACTAGGTGTCCTGCTTCCTCAAGGCCTTATCTACAGGGAAGAGGACGCAGGCTATGCAGTGGAGTGAAACAGCGTGGTCTAAACTCAAGCCACAAAGGTGTGAGCTACAGCATGCATTTTCAATGTTTTACTGTTTAAAAGATGTATTTAGGCCGGGCGTGGTGGCACACGCCTGTAATCCCAGCACTTGGGAGGCAGAGGCAGGCGGATTTCTGAGTTCGAGGCCAGCCTGGTCTACAGAGTGAGTTCCAGGACAGCCAGGGCTACACAGAGACACCCCGTCTCAGAAAAAAAAGAAAAAGAAAAAGAAAAGAAAATACAGTTACAAAGTAACAACAAAATAATTTTATGGTTGGGGGGTCACCACAACATGAGGAACTATTAAAGGGTCACAGCTTTAGGAAGGCTAGGAACCACTGCTCTAGAGCGCCGTGAGTTTAAGACTAATGAACCCAATGTCACCGCCATATGCATCATTACTAGGAAAGTAGATGCCAAGGGATGATTTAACCGGGTCATTGCACGGGGAAGGCCAGACAGACAGGGCATATGGATCATGGCTGATCAACAAGAAAGAAACTTCTAAACTCCTCTTGGGTATGCTGCCTGTCCTCTCCAGCCTCCTGCCCTGGCGTGTAGCCAGGACGCCCGGTTTCACAAGGTGGACCACAGGTAGCCACGGCATCCAGAGTTCAGCTGCGAAGGAAAGTCTGCCCTGCCCTCCTTGCTGTTGCAGACCCCGCGGGCAATTCAGCTCCCACCCCCACTCTTCCAGGGATTCGGCCTCCACGGTGTTGTCTTTTGTTTTGTATTAAGCCTCCTCGCAGTTGTCTTTTGTCTTGCGCCCTTAGGGACAGACTGCCTTCTTACTCATGACTTTAGCGCCCCCTACTGGCCAGACTGGGCAGAGCAATAGACTGCCTCCCCTGTAGATCCGGATCCGGTTTAGCTCAGCTGGCCCCGACTGTGTCTCTGGCCAGCTGAAGGCCCTGCTCAAGCAAGTGTCAAACAAAGCCACACCTGCTCTAGGAGAGCTATGGCCTCAGATCGGTGGGGCGGTGGCCTAGCACACGCTTGCAAAATACGGTCACATTTTGTGACACCAATTCCAGGTGTTCCACTTATCAAAGCCCCTAATAGGGGAACATGGGACATTTTAGTGAGAGAAAATGGGATCTCCCTGTTTAGGTCATGTTGGCCTCAAGGTCTTCTCTCCTGACTCGGCCTCCCCTTTAGCTGGAGCTGCATGTGTGTACACCACACATACACTACACCAAACTAGCATCCTTATCTAAGAGGATATAGGCCTTTTATGCTTATGTTAAAAAGAAGGTCTCCTCTGGTCCAGCCTGGCCTTCTGCACACTGTGTAGCCAAGGATGGCCTTGAAATCCTCATCCTCCTGTCACCACTTCCTAAATGCTGGGACACTAGGTGTGTCCCACCATACCCCGCTTCCTGCTCCTGTGCAGCTACACTGGTTAGGCTCAGAATCAGGAGGCAGAATCCTGAGGTCACAGAATAAAAGCTTGTCCCAGATGCTTGGACTCATGATTGTAGGAGCTGCATAAGAACTTTCTGGAAGGCTGTCACCCTTCAGTCTTCTGTGAGAGTACACAGGAAGAAAGGAAGGGGAATTCAAAATGAGAACTAGCAAGAACATGCTGGAACCCGCCACAGAAAACCCCAGGAGCCCCAAGCCAGCCCGTGCAGGCCAGGGAGAGATGCTGCCACACATGGGTGTTGGGAAGCCAGGGCCATGCACGCGGTGAGCAGAGCAGCCATGGAAGGTCTGCAGCTTCCCACCAGCGAAAAGAGCTAGAAGGTCAGAGGTGCCAGGCGAGTGCCACAGGGCAGTGGTTTCACCTCTGCCCTGCAAATCCTGCAGTGCTCCGCCTGTGTCCCACCCGAGAAGGGGACGCAAGGAAGCCAAAATGGTATGTTAAAAATCTACTGAGATAGCCACGTGTGGCGGCCACGCCTCTAACCTTAGCACCTGGAGGCAACGACAGGCTAATCTCGGCGAGTTCAAGAGCAATCTGGCCTAGGTAGCAAATTCCGGGCAAACCAGGGCTATATGGTGAGACCCTGTCTCAAAACAAAAACCAAAACCCAAGCAGTCTCAAGGAGGCCGAGTGGCTCAGCTTGCCACTGAGTGAGTGGGTAATCTAAGAACTGAGGAGTTTGGTTTCCCAGGATCCACATAAAGCAAAACCACAAAAACAAAAACAAACCCAGCAACAACAAACTGGGCCTGGTGACAAGCGCCTGTAACCCAGCACCATAGAGAAGGCAGAATTCCAGTGCAGCCTGATCGGTTAGCTCCAGGTAGCCAGCCTGCCTGCCACATAGAACTCCGGGCTTGAACTCGGGGTCAGGCCAGGCAACACGCCTTTACCCGCCGAAACGTCTTGCCAGCCCTACTGGCTTTTCAGACTTGCAGCTCTGGGGATTGAGCCCTGGGCTTGAGACAAGCTAGGCCAGCGCTCTACCACTGGGCCACACTCACACGGCCCCTGTAGACTCTGATCTCCACATGGCTTATAATAAGGAACACAGCATAAAGGCCGTGGGAACAGTGGTTAGGCTGCATCGTTAAGGGAATAATGAGGGAAGACAAACTCATGCGTGTTGTATATAGGAACTTTCCCCCTGATCTGTGAGGTATGGCACAGCAATATTGTACATGACTAGTGTGGGCAAGGTTCAATCCCAGCACTGCAGAAATGAATGAATAAATGTAAGGAGAACCATACAGGTAGATTCATGTATGGGAAAAAGAAATACATGAAACAGCGCTGGAGAGATGGCTCAGATGTTAAGAGCACTGGCTGCTCTTCCAGAGGACCAAGGTTTGATTCCCAAGACCCACATGGAGGCTAATAACTATAGTAACCCCAGTTCAGAGGATTTTGGCTTCCTAGGGCAATGCATACAAATGGTACATAGACACACAGACAAAATATCCACACACATTAAACAAATATTTAAAAATATGAAAATAAATATACATATACAAGAAACCCAGCCTGCTAGATATAAATTGGTTAGTCATAGGTTTATACTGGTTAACAATGTCAGCGAAGGTTTTCGTTGACTCTTCAGGCCCTGGAGGGATCTGCGGAGATACCCCACCACACTGGTCCCACCTGGTTAGTCTTCAGACGTCTGTAAAGGCCAGAGTTGTGGGGGTTTGTTTTGTTTTGTTTGCTTTGGGTTGGGTACTTTTTCATAGGAAGGAAGAGTCTGCAGCTTTTTTTTTTTTTTTTTTTTTTTTTTTTTTTTTTTTTGGTATTTTGAGACAGGGTTTCTCTGTGTAGCCCTGGCTGTCCTGGAACTCACTCTGTAGACCAGGCTGGCCTCGAACTCAGAAATCCGCCTGCCTCTGCCTCCCAAGTGCTGGGATTACAGGCATGCGCCACCATGCCTGGCTCTCTAAAAGAGATTTTTGTCCAGCTGACAGCAGAAGCAGAAGAACGGGGCCTGAGGTTTGCCGCTGAGGAGGCTGTGGCTGAGCTGGAGAGCTGGGGCAGGACCTGAGCACAGCCACAGGTTAGTGTCCTGCTGACAACCGGAGACAAAGTGGTAACATCAGGCTTTTGACCATGAGGAAATGAATCGTACCACAGCTGGTGAGCCTAGAAAGGAGGCGGGGACAGACAGCAGCACGAGGCAGCCAACGCCTTGTTCTCAGCCCAAGCCACATCTTCAGTGAAGAACCCAGCCAAGCAATGCTGAAAACCTGCTTCTAGAACTGTGAACTAATAAAGGGATCTTTGAAGTTGCTAAATAGGTGATAATTTGTTACCCAGCAATAGAAAACAAATACAGCCCGGCGGTGGTGGCACACGCCTGTAATCCCAGCGCTTTGGGAGGCAGAGGCAGGCGGATTTCTGAGTTCGAGGCCAGCCTGGCTTACAGAGTGAGTTCTGAGACAGCCAGGGCTACACAGAAAAACCCTGTCTCGAAAAACAAAACAGGGCCGGCCGTGGTGGCGCACGCCTTTAATCCCAGCACTTGGGAGGCAGAGGCAGGTGGATTTCTGAGTTCGAGGCCAGCCTGGTCTACAGAGTGAGTTCCAGGACAGCCAGGACTACACAGAAAAACCCTGTCTCGAAAAAACCTAAATAAATAAATAAATAAATAAATAAATTATGTGCTGGGGGGTTGTAGGGCAGTGGTGCATGCCTTTATTCCATCATTCAGGAGGATCCTCTGTTCTGTGAGTTCCAAGCCAGGGCTACATAGAGAGATCATGTATCAATAAATAAACAGAAGATAACTAAATAACGTTAAGATTTTATTGGAGGAGTCAACCTCAAAGAACTCTTTACAGTTGAGACATATGCAATGATAGGAAACCAACATGCGTGCGTGTGCGTGTGTGTATGACTATTATTCAGCTGTAAAAAGATGGTTTGTGGCTGGTTAGGCAGCTCAGCAGGCTTGCTGTCAATCCTGAGAATCTGGATTTTATCCCTTGGGATGCACATAACAAAGGAGAGAACTGACTCCTGCAGGTTGACCTCTGTTCCCTAATCTGTGCACACACACACACATATAAATTAAAAAGGAGGTTTGAGCCTGATGGGGTGGCACATACCTTTAATCATCGCACCTGAGAGGTGGAGGCAGGTGGATTTCTCTAGTGAGTTCCAGGACAACCAGAGCTACATAATAGAGAGACCCTATCTTTAAAAACCACCAAGTAAATAAATAAGAGGTCTGGAGGTTAGCTTAGTGGAATGATGTTTATTGATCTGGGCTGTACAAGGCCTCCTTCCACCACAGCCCTGGAAACAAGCGGGATCCTGGCAGGAGTTGCATCATGTATGAACCTTTAAGATATTCTTTATGATTTTAAAAAGTCACCTAAATATGAAGGGGCAGGGATAAGTAGAGTTACTATTGCTGTGATGACATCATGTCCAAAAGCAACTGAGAGAGGAGAGGGTTTATTTGGCTTACACGCCGTGTCCTGAATCATAGAGGGAAGCCAAGACAGGAATTCACATGGGGTGAGGCAGGGAGGACCCTGCTTTCTTATAGGGAGTGCCCCGCCCGGGACCACCAGCCTGGGTACTGCACTGCTCACAATCACTGATTAGGAACCTGCCCTCCAGGCTTGCCTACAGCTCCACCTTATGGAGGCGTCGTCTCAGCTGAGGTCCCGCCTCTCAAAGGGCTCCAGCGTGTGTCAAGTTGACATACAATTTGCTGGCACATTGGGCTAAGTCTGTCTGAGGTGAATGGTCAAATGCAGGGAGAGGGAAAACTAGAATAGTGACTACCAGACACTGGGGAGGGAAGGCAGAGGGGGCCGATGGGCCTGGGCACATTGTTTCAGTGTGAGGAGAGGAACTCTGTCTCTGCAGGGAGGTTGGGGGGAGGGGGATATGGGTCAGAGCTGCACAGTAGTGTGCAAGGGCTCAAAGGCGGAGCACAGACCAGTCCTGCGGAGCGGGAGCGTGCTGCTCTGTTCTTTGTGCATACTTGAGGCTTTGGTTTTTTCTGGAAATTGAATCCAAGGCCTTACACACGACAGACAGGTTCTTTGTGCTTTTTGAGAGATTTTGCACTTTTTTCCTAAATAGCCCACGCCTGGATTTAAATTTGATATATAGTACGAGCTGGCCTAGTCTGCCTTCTGAATGCTGACAATATTCGTGTGCACCACTCACACATGGTGCCTTTAGAAACTGCACTCTCTCTGCTGGCTAGCTGTGTCTTAAGAGCTTTTCCTATGTAGGAAATATCTAGATTTTCCTGATATCTATATAAAATAGGTTATTAGTCCCACTTTCCAGATGGGACATTGAGGCTCAAAGAGACTGAATTACAGGCTCATGAACACATTCAGCACGTCGCTGAGCAGAACAGTGTCAAACAGTAGAGCCCATTCAGCAGGAGCATCAAGGTATCAGACACTGAACATAAATGCTGAGACTTTATCTCTGAGAGATCTTTCAAGGAGACTTAGTAGTCCCATTTTCTAGGTTGAGGACAGATCTATACCTAGGGATTGGAGCCTGGGTGGGCATTCTCTCTCTCTCTCTCTCTCTCTCTCTCTCTCTCTCTCTCTCTCTCACACACACACACACACACACACACACACACGAGATTGAAACTCGGCCTTTGAGCATGCTAGACTAACACCTTACCTCTGAGCTCTCTATTTCCAGATCGTTTCAATCATGGAATAGAAACTGGTCTAGCCCGGGGACTGGAGCCAGCAGAGAGCTCTGAGAGGCAGCCTGTGGCAGGAGAGCCTGACGAGCTGGACAGAATTTGCTTCTGTAAACACCACCAATGGTGTGGTGGAAGGAGGGAGGCCTGGAGGCCTCCAGGCCCCTCTACTCTGCTAACTGCACCCCACAAGATGAGGGGGAGGAGGGTATGAAGCTGCCCACCCTCCTGCAGGTGTGTGTATGTGGGGGTGGGGGCTGGTGTTGACAGGGAGGTCCTGAACACAGTCACTTTGGGGCAGCTCTTAGGGATTTAACGGATTAAAAGCAACAAGGAGCAGTAAGCAGAGACTGGGATGGCAGATTCATAACCAGATAGAAAGAAAACTTGAACTAGAAGGACATTTGCAAGGCCTGTGCAGAGAGAATACGGTTAAAGAAAAGATGGCAGCTAATAGCACTTGTGCGCCCTCTAGTGGACACACAGGCAAAGACCACTATTCAGTTTGTCCAAATTAAGTCCATCTTGATAGCTATGTACCAGGAATCTGGTACCAGGACCAAAATTCCTGAAAGTCTAAATTGAAATATGATATTTGCATAGTGCCTACATGTATCCTTCTGTATACTTTAAGTTGTTGCTCAATGATTTGTATAGTATGTAACACGGAGTAGATACTATATATAAAGAGCCGATATACTAAGGGCTGGGGACACGGCTCAGTTAGAGTGCAAGACTTTGTCTCATCCCAACTATTTCATGCTCACTCACTCTCAGAGACCCTGCTACACGGCGGCGGGAATTTACAAATCTGGAAAACTCAGATGTCTAGCTAGTTCTCTTCTGCAGGTCTTCTCTTGGAAGTCTTCTTGCCTCTGGAATGTGTTCCTTGGAGTTCTCTTTCCCACCAAGCCATCTCAGCCTAGGAAGAAACCGCATTCTCATTCAGAAGATGTAGGGAAGGTGGTGGCGCACACCTTTGATCCCAGCACTTGGGAGGCAGAGGCAAGTGGATTTTTGAGTTCGAGCCCAGCCCGGTCTACAAAGTGAGTTCCAGGACAGCCAGGGCTGCACAGAGAAACAAACAAACAAACAAACAAACAAACAAAAAAGTAGGGGAAAAAAAAGGCCACTTGCCCCTGAAGGCCAGTCCTTAGGAGGCAGGTCTGTGTGTTTCCTTGGTGATTTTTTTTTTGTTTTGTTTTGTTTTGTTTTTCAAGACAGGGTTTCTCTGTGTAGCTCCAGCTGTCCTGGAACTCACTCTGTAGACCAGGCTAGCCTCGAACTCAGAAATCCGCCTGCCTCTGCCTCCCAAGTGCTGGGATTAAAGGCGTGAGCCACCACATCCAGCACTCCTTGGTGATTTTTATTTTGAGACAAAGTCTCTTTATGTGGCCCAGGCTGGATTGTAGCTGATGATCCTCCTGCTTGTCTCCCAAGTGGTTACAGGTGTGCCCACCACACCACATCCCTGGGGTCTTTCAAGTTTTGCCTCTACTATTACTTTGTCACTTAAACAGGAACTCTCTCTAGCAGGGTGATTTTGGGGCTTTTAAATTTGTTGTTGACTAATTCTTCTCTTTTCATTTCACATTCCCAATTAAATGTTGTTTTCGCTATGATCGACAACTGCCAACATTTCTCATTACAAATGTTTCCTCCAGACAGCTGGACGGGCAACATGATATGTTCATGTACAGTTATTCTAGATGTGTAGAAGAAACACCTCAAGAGGACCCAGCAGGAGGACAGCTATCTGCAAGCCACAGGAAGGTTCCAGAAGAAGCAACTGGGTCTTGACTTTAGATTTCTAGCCAGCAGAACTGTGAGAAAATACATTTCTGTAACAAAACGTTTTTTTCCCCATTTTTAGTTTTAAAATAGAAGATTTTAAAATGGAATAAAGGCTGTAAACTGAGGCAAAGATTATTAGATTTCAGAGGCAGTATAAAGAGACAGAACGGCTGGGCAGTGGTGGCGCACTCCTGTAATCCCAGCACTCTGGGAGGCAGAGGCAGGTGGATTTCTGAGTTTGAGGCCAGCCTGGTCTACAGAGTGAGTTCCAGGACAGCCAGGGCTACTTAGAGAAACCCTGTCTCAAAAAAACAACAACAACAAAAACAACAAAAACAAAACAAAACAGGGAAAAAAGGGAGATAAAGAGAGAAAGAAGGCAGAATGAGAGGAGGGTCTCGTGTTTATTAGCACACAACAGAGAGACAGAGGGGGTGGCCTCTCGAGGGAGTTGGGGGTCTAGCAGGGGGAAGGCTGGCTGAGACCCTCTATAAGGAGCAGGGTGGGGGCAGACTTGGGCTGATGAAGTTCACGCAGTGTGGGGGCTATGTGCAGGTTTGTGGTCTCTCTTTCCTGGAATTGTCTGCTTCAAGTAAGGCAGATAATCTTGGGAAACAGGCAGTCTCTCCAACATTCTTCTCTGGGCTGAGCAAGGTCAGCTGTAATCTCATACAAATCCTGTTTTTAAAACCAAGGCATTCTATCAAAAATATTTTACCAATGACAATTTCCGGGTGTTACTATTATCCTATATGTATACATATCTAAAATGTCACCACTGAGGGAAGCCGGGTGAAGGGTACATTGTATTCTTTTTGCTGTTGCTTTGTTTGTTTTTTTGAGACAAGGTCTCACTATTGTAACTTTGGGAATTTTCTATGCAGACTAGGCTGGATTTGAACACACAGAAATCTACCTGACTCTACTTCCCAAGTGCTGGAATTACAGGCATGCACCACCAAGTCTAACCATTTTTTTTGTTTGTTTTGGTTTTTTGAGATAGGTTTCTGGCTGTGTAGCCCTGGCTGTCCTGAAATTCTGTCTGTAAACTAGGCTGGCCTTCAACTATGGAATCCACTTGGGACTAAAGGTGTATGCCACCACTACTTGGCAAGATTTATTGATTTTATTTTATGTTCATATTACATGTACCATGTGCATGCATGGTCAGAAGAGGATTTTAGATCTGGGACTGGAGTCACAGATGGCTGTGAGCTGCCATGTGGGTGCTGGGAATCAAACCCATGTTCTCTGGAAGAGCTGCCAGTGTTCTTAACTGCTGAGCCGTCTCATCAGCCCAGCAGATGGGATTCCATTTTGTCCATTTTAAACAATTCAGTTTACAAAGCTTTAAAGAATATAAAAACAGCTGGGTGTGGTTGTGCACACTTTTAACCCTAACAGTGTGTGTGTGTGTGTGTGTGTGTGTGTGTGTGTGTGAGAGAGAGAGAGAGAGAGAGAGAGAGAGGAGAGAGAGAGAGCAAGGCAGATTTTTGCTTGGTTTTCAGTTTTCCAGGTCAGCCGCGGTGACCGCGATTCAGTTGAGCGCTTGCATAGGATACACAAAGCTCTGAGTTAGATCCCAACACTACATAAACCAGGCATGGTAGTGCATTATTACTGTGCTCTCAAGACTGGGACCTGCTTGGGTTACATAGCAAGACCTTGTCTCAACAACAATAAGCACACAAATAATAAAATAAAAAGTTAGACATATCACATCTAGGAGGATAACAAAGTGTTAAAAAATAGTTGTCTCAGGAGCCTACATGCAAATTTATTTATTTATTTGTTTATTTGGTCTTTTTTCTTACTAATATATTTCTTTTTATATTTATTTTTTAAAGGTTTATTTATTTATATATATGAGTACACTGTAGCTGTCTTCAGACACACCAGAAAAAGGCATAGGATCCCATTACAGATGGTTGTGAGTCACCATGTGGGTGCTGGGAATTGAACTCAGGGCCTCTAGCAGAGCAGCCAGTGCTCTTAACCACTGAGCCATCTCTCCAAGCCCCCACTAATATATTTCTTTTTCTCTGCAATGTAGATATGATTGGTTTAATAAAATGCTAGAATAGAGGTTTTATAATGCTTTAAAGGGGATGAACACAAGTTATCTATAGGCAGTGGTGGCGCGTGACTTTAATCCCAGTTCTTGGGAGACAGAGGCAGGCAGATTTCTGAGTTCGAGGCCAGCCTAGTCTACAGAGTGAGTTCCAGGACAGCCAGGGCTACACAGAGAAACCCTGTCTGAGGTAGGAAAAGAAAGAAAGAAAGAAAGAAAGAAAGAAAGGAAGGAAGGAAGGAAGGAAGGAAGGAAGGAAATGGGGAAATGAATAGGACCACAGTCAGGAATGCAATGTCTGTATCAGTTGCGGTTCTGGCCTTAGCTCACGGTGAAGCACCCCTTGGATGAAAAGTCTTGGATGTAGCTTATGTTTTCCTCCCAGAACAATGAATTTTCCAAGGACAGCAGGAAAAGTCTAGCTTTAGCCTCGCAGACAGTCACAGTCCAGCGGCTGATCAAATTTATAGCTCGGGTTTTGACTTTCCCCTTTACTAAGCCAACGAAGTTGGCCTCAGTCTCCCCATCTGTAACTCAGAAAGAGATGGACTTTGAAGTCTTCCAAGACCCTTTCGATTCCATGGTGCTTTGAGAGGGAGCCTGGCCAGGGATTCTGAGCAAGAACTCCCCAGACTGACTCTGCAGCTTGGCTGGCCCGGGACCTCAATTCTCACAAAGGCCGGCCCTGCTAGGGCCCCGCCCTTCCCGCACAGGCCACGCCCAACAGGTCCCGGTCCCCAGGCCCTCCCTCCGGGTTGCACCCTTGACCCCACCCCCGGGGTGTGCGTCCACCGGAAGTTCCGCGCACGGGCCTCTCACTTCCGCTCGGCAGGTGACAGCCGTGGAGCTTGGAGCGGCCGGCTGCTGCGACGCACCGGGGGAGAGGGAGGCGGAGGCTGCGGACATTTTGCTGCTGAAGCGAGCCGAGCCGCGGTACCCGGAGCCGTTTGGATTTGTGGGTGAGGAAAAAGGCAGCCCGGCAAGATAGGAAAAGAAAACTGAAGGGGTCCGAGGGGAGGGGTCTGCGAGGTCAGAGGTCACGGAGAGGACGCCACGCTGGAGGGGTGCGAGCCGCGGGTGGGCGAAGGTGAAAGGGCTACGTGCTCATTCATTCCCGACGGCCTGGCGACCCGGCGTCAGCCGGTCATCTCAGGTCCGCAGTCGTGTTTGGAGAGGACGGCGGGAGAGACTCCTGGACTTAGGCCTCTCCTGCGCTCTGCATTCCCCTTCCCACTCCTTGGCCAACCTAAGGCCTCCTCGTTCAGGGCCTTATCTCTTGGCCACCGCCCCCAAAAGGGGCAGAAATCTAGAAATGGCCTTATGCCGCCCGCTCCTCGTCCTTTGGCTCCTCAGGGACACGTTGACGGAACGGGGACACTTGCACTAGTTCTAACACAACAAGATTGCCTTGCCACTGGTTACCCAGCCCTTACTGACTTCGACCCTCTGTGCTAAGCACTTTGTGTCCGGAGCTCCCAGCAGCCCCGGTCAGGTAGCTACTGTTGCTTTACTTGTTTTACTCACGAGACACAGAGGCACCGGAGGTTAAAGCACACGTAGAAGGTCATTCGAGTAGAAGAGGCAAAACCAGGCTTCCTATGCAGGTCTCCAGAGACCATCAAAGCGCAGGGGCAAAGGTACCTGCAGCTGGTTTGGGGCGTAGGGGTGATTTGATATATTGTCGTCATTCCCGTGTTTGGATTGGTGTCAGGATGCTGCCTTCTTGTCTCTGGTCTGGTCTGACGTTCTATGAGCGTTTGATTGGCTTCCATTTAGGAGGCTGTTCAGTCGCGGGTTGTTGCTGTCCGTGTGTTGACTTTTCAGGTCTGAAGATTTTCCTGACTGTTGGGAACTGTAAGACACCAAATGGGCTGTTCTTAAAACTGTTGTGCAGACGTTCCCTTCATTGTGTTTGCGCTTTAGTCCTTTTGCAGTAAAGAGGGGAACAACAGGACCCCTTAGGGGATCTTTTGGTCCTAGGTCCTGGAGGAACAGACCCAAAGGACGGGGCTTTGGCTTGTCCTGATGCCTGGGACAAGTATCTGCCTGGGAGGTGGGAAGGCGACTTGAGCAGCTGGAGGGTGAGGCTCTTTTCCTTTGGAGACCTTTTGCTGTTGGTTCCTTATGCCTTAGTTTCTCTGACGGCAACACAAGAGAGACTTTCTATCTTCCTACTTCCTCTTGAGTGCAACCAACTGTAATGAGCCTGTGAAAGTTTCCTTGTGCTTTTGAAAAAGTAGTAAGTAAAAATGTTACATTCATTGCCTCTTTGTTTTTAAGCCAGTCTCACTCTGGCCCAGTCTGGCCAGGATCTCATGTGTCTTGAATTCATAGCAGCCCTCTTGCCTCAGTCTCCCAAGTTTTAGGATTGATTACAGAGCTGAACCACCACACCCAGCTCTTCTGTCTGTCTGTCTGTCATGAGCTCTCTGATGTTTTTCTAGTTCTGTTGAATTCACAGGAACTTAAGAGTGTCACCTTATCCCTGTCCTTCCAAGGGATAATTGAAGATAAAGCCACTTGTAGGAACATATAAACAGAGCCCTGGCACTCTGTCCTGAATGGGGCCCACCAGTCCCTTTGCCTCTTAGGAACTGTCAAGAGGACTTTGCTAGTCCCTGAGAATCAGACCTTCGGTGTCTCTGTTGAGATCGTTGGGTGAGCGCGGGTTGACTGGAAGCCTCACACCGGGGAGCTTGGAGGGCTCAGAGGTCCAGGGCTCTGATTCCCTGCCAGCCAGCTCCTTGCTCTAGCCCCAGGCCAGCAGCCTCCTAGTTGTGTGACCTGTATAACTCACTTCAACTGGGTTTCTATCCTAATAAACTATGCAGATACAGTGGTAGAGCACTTCCCCAGTGTTTGTAAGGCTGGTTTCTATTCCCAGCACCAAGATAAATAAGGGTTTTGGGGAGATGTGGTGGCCCATGCCTGTAACCCCAGCCAGCACTCATGAAGCTGAGGCGGGGGGAGGCTCATGTGATGTGCATGGTAAGCACCAGTCATGGCTACATCAAACCTCGTCTCAGAATAGTCATGAGGAAGCCCTGCAGAGCCACCCCCCACCCCACCCCCCCCACCTCCGTGTCTGCAGGCGCTGGGGGAGTCTGTCTTGCAGAGCATGCTACTATGACTCTAAGCCATGGTACCTCCTGGGGTCTGCCCTGCGAGGTTATTGCTTTCTTCTCCAGCTAGGCCTTCAGATACTAAGGACCTCTCCCGCTCTTCTCACTTCTCTTCCTAAAAGTAGCTGAGAACAGTTTGTTGTGGGTCCAGCTGAGGCTGGGTTTGGACTTTCATCTTCTGCATATGACGGCTCACTCCCCCCCCCCCAACCCTCACGCTGGCACCAAAGCCTGCCACAGTGACAGGAAGCAGGCTGGTTTGCCTAGGCTTTTTAGTTTGATGTGTTTCAGATGGTTAAGGGGTACTTGTCCCTTGAAGGCACCTAAGTTTCTCAACAGGTCTTTTTTCCTAAGATATGGTGCTGAGATTCTCACAACCAGAGAAATTTTTTTTCTCCTGATTTTTATCACCTTACATAGAGAGGGAAAAATACTCTAGGGAGAAAATTGGGGAAATTATATATATAATATATATATATATATATATATATATATATATATATTATATATAACATTACATTACTTTGCCAGGTTTGGTGGCACATGATTTTAATTTAATTTAATCCCAGCACTTGGGAGGCAGAGGCAGACAGATCTGTGAGCTCGCAACCAGCTTGGTCTACAGAGTGAGTTCCAGGACAGTCAGGGCCGTACAGGGAAACCCTGTCCCCCCTCCAAAAAAAACAAAAACAAAAACAAAATAGGACAAGTCCTCCTGGACCTCTGTCAGTGGTTCCTCCTCTCCCTCTGTGGAGCTAACTTCTGCGAGCAGCATCCAGTCCCTTCCGGGCTCGGCTCCTACCTGGCTCCCCGTCTCCAGCTTCCCACTGTACCCTGACCTTCTGGTCAGACTCAGACGCTGCCACCTCTGCAAGCAGCGCCCGTGCCTGCCTTCGCTCTCGCTCCTGTCCCTGCGCACACCACACCCAAGGCTCGTGCCCGGCTCCTTCGCTGGGCCGCCCGGCGCCTGGTGCTTGCATTGCTCCCTCCCCGTCGTGCAGAGGCCTGAGCTGGCTGTCCCTCAGTGCCCTGTGGCAGTGATCACAGTGAATGTAACCGTCAGCTTCCTTGGCTGCCGACTTAGTAAAGATCTCTTAGTCCTTTGCAAGCACTTGTCTGAACTGTGTGTGTCCAGCATCTAGTGAGGTACGTGGCGATGCTTGATAAGTGTCTGGGGAAAGATCAAATGAATGAATGTTCCACTGCAGCCTCATGCCGTCCCAGTGGAACGGGAACGTGTGACTGTTAGAGGGACTTATGTGCTTCAAGCTTCCATGGCTGCTCCGTGTCGCAGCGTGCCTGAGCAGAGCTCTGGGGAGCAGGGGGACGGCAAACCTTCAGTAGAGTTGGCTGACGTTTGGATTCCACATGTGTTGACCAGTCTTAGCTTTGGAAACCTCTAATTCTGGGATGGGTCCTGTTAGCTAGTGGGGCCAGAGGCTTGCCTGTGGTTCCGGATCTGAAGCTTCCTTGTGTCTTCAGCCTTAGGTTGGACCTCTAACAGGATGGTCTAAAGATGGGAGGGCCCTTCTATTTAAGGGTTCGTGTAGCTGGTTGCAGAGTCCATTGGCTAGGGCACCGTAGTCACTGCCCCCAGGCACCTGTGGATGGCACACGACAGCTCCCAGGACCTGGCTCTCCTGCCATGGAGCTCAGTCCCAGGGATCACACCCAGCTTGTCAGGCTAACGATCTCCTCTGCCCATGGGGCTCTCTCACCAGCTCTGCTTTGTTTTATTTTTTAGTACTGGGGGATAAACCTTGGCTTTATACACACCAGGAAAATAGACCACCCCTTACCTATATTCCCAGTCCTCAAAAGCTTTTGAAAAAAAGTTGTGTGTATGGCTACCTGCATATATGTATGTGGGTTTAGTGCTCTTGGAGACCAGAGTAGACCAACAGGTCCCCTGGGACTAGAGTTACAAACAGTTGTAAGCTGCTCTGTGGGTATTGGGAACTGAACCCGGGTCCTCTGCAAGAACAGCAAATGCCCTTAATCCACGGAACCATCTCTCCAAGACCCCTTTAAAACCTTTAATTACATTTATTTTGTGTGGGTTCAGGGACACCATTGTCATGGCCAGTAAGAATCAGAACACAACTTTTGGGAATGGTTCTCTTCTGCCACCATCAGGGTCCCGCTCAGGGCTCAAACCAGAGCCTGTCAGATAAACAGCTGCCCACTGAGCCGTCTCCCTGACCCTTTCCTCAAAAGCCTTACAGCCAGTGCTTTGGTGTTTGTTTTAAGAACTTCCCCAGCTATGTTATATACAGGAGTAGTCTTGGGCAGCTTATATTTTTTAGCCACACCCTGATGGCTTTTTAGTCTTTGAGTTAGAAAGACAGTTTTTGTGTCACTAGCTGTTGGGTCTGCTTTCATTTTCATTCTTGTTTTGTTTTGTTTTTTTCGAGACAGGGTTTCTCATGTAGCCCTAGCTGTCCTGGAACTCACGATGTAGACCAGGCTGGCCTCGAACTCAGAAATCTGCCTGCCTCTGCCTCCCAAGTGCTGGGATTAAAGGCGTGCGCCACCACGCCCGGCCCATTTCATTCGTTATGTTGAACAGTTGAAGTGCTTGGTGTTATGATTCTGACAATGGAGACTTCCTAAATCTATCATTCATTCATTCATTCATTCATTCATTAAGTGTTTATTGAGACCCACTAGAGTCTGGCACTGGGATGTACCAGTAGGTAAACAAGCCAGATCTAGTTTCTGCCATAGTGTTGCTTTCTCTTGGGGGAGAGACAAAGCAGAAATAGAAAACAAATGCCATAATACAAAACAATAATGTGTGAGGAAAACAGAAGACATGGCAGCCAGAGCCTGCTAAAATGGACACCTAGCATCTTCAGAGGCACGTGTGTACCGTGTCAGGATTCCACTGCAGCAGGGTAGTGGCGGCAAGCTGCTCTCCTGACACTCAGCGCTCAGTCCCATTCAGGGTGTCCTCAGTGCCCATCCGTGTGCTCTCAGACGCACCACGCGCGCCCACTTGCGCTCTGCTGGTGGCCTGGGACCTGGGACCTGGGACCGCATACTTCTGCTGTTTGTTGCTGAGCCCCATACCTCGCCCCCACCCATTCCTTTGGTCTGGCTCCTGTTCTCCGAACACTCTTCCCCTCAAGGCGGCCTCCGGTGGCCTCTAGCTAATTTTCAGCATCCTTTCTCCCTGTTCCACGCTTGCTGGACTCCTTTCCGGCCTCGCTTTTCTTCCTTCCTTCCTTCCTTCCTTCCTTCCTTCCTTTCTTTCTTTCTTTCTTTCTTTCTTTCTTTCTTTCTGTCTTCCTTCCTTCCTTCCTTCCTTCCTTCCTTTTCTTCTTCTTGTTCTTCTTCTTCTTGTTCTTCTTGTTCTTGTTCTTCTTCTTCTTCTTCTTCTTCTTCTTCTCTCTCTCTCTCTCTCTCTCTCTCTCTCTCTTTCTCTCTTTCTCTCTCTCTCTCCAGCTCTGTCTTTTGTTGTTTTGTTTTTGTTTTAATCTTAATCTT
Source organism: Apodemus agrarius (assembly GCA_964023405.1). Classification (NCBI taxonomy): domain Eukaryota; kingdom Metazoa; phylum Chordata; class Mammalia; order Rodentia; family Muridae; genus Apodemus; species Apodemus agrarius. The sequence continues at coordinate 77,200,092 of OZ030016.1, forward strand.
GCTTGTCTGCAAAGATTTTTCTTTCCTTCAGTGTACAAAAATGGCTTCCAGGTCATGGTAGGTGCTTGGCGACTGTGTGCACATGTATAGACACACTGGAGAGCAGCATATGAACTTTGTTAATCAGTAGATGCAGGGAATGTGTCTTTAAAGTGATGTCATCTAAGCTGAGATTTGAAAGATAAATTGGAGCAGCCATACCAGGGCAGGAGAGGATAATCCTGGTAGGAGCAGCAGGTGCAGCGACACTGAGGAGCTGATGCCGTGAGATCCTGGAGGGCCGGGTGCTGCTCTCCCTGCAGCCCGTGGCACATGCCCCACCTCTTAGGATATGTTCACTCTGAGCCAGCAGAAGCAGGTTATGGCCTGCCTCGCTGAAGAAAGGAGCCTGAACATGTCTGTCCTCCATTTTATTATTGTCTTAGTTACTTTTCTATTACTGTGAAGAGACAGCATGACCAGGTGATTTATGAAAGGAAGCATTTAATCTGGGGATACATGGTCCAAAGTTAGAGTCCATGGCCATCATGGTGGGAGCGTGGCAGAGGCAGGCGTGGGTCTTGAGCAGTAGCTGAGCTCACACCTGATCCTCAAGCAGGAGGTAGACAGAGAGCTAACTGGAAATGGTGTGGGCTTTTGAAACCTCAAAGCCTACCCCTAGTGACACACCTCCTCTAACAAGGCCACACCTCCTAGTAGTTCCCAAATAGTTCTACCTACTGGGGACCAAGCATTCAGACATCTAAGCCTCTACACTCAAACTACCACAAGTATAGATATTTTTTTTTCTTTCTTTTTTATTTTCCGAGGCAGGGTTTCTCTGTCTATCCCTGGCTGTCCTGGAACTCACTCTGTAGTCCAGGCTGGCCTCGAACTCAGAAATCCTCCTGCCTCTGCCTCCTACAAGTATGTATTTTTAGGTAGTTTTTTGTGGTCCTGAGGATGGATGGCGCCTCTGGCTTGTGCGTGCTAGCCAGTGCTTTGCTGCTGAGCTCTCCTCGGCCCGTTTCCCCGTCGGAGATGCTGCCACCTGGTCTCCTCTGTACCATTTCTTCTCTCTGATCGTTTTGTTTAACCTTCCACATACTGGTTGTGAAATGAGCTTGGTGGTCTGGCATTTCCCACTTCACAATAGTCAACACTAGTTTGAGACTGGTTTACAAAACACGAGATCTCCCTAAGAGTTGAGCATGAGTTACCGTGTGTGCTGAGCTCCTGGTTCCTTGATGTACGAGGTAGGAATGCAGCAGTGAGCTGATCTAAGTCCTAGCTCTCATGAAATCTGCAGTGTGGAAGAAGAAACAGACACTATAAGTACTGTTTATAATACGTGATACTTCGAAAGAAAAAAATAGAAAAGAGGGTTAGCCGGTGTTGGGGATTGCAGAAGTATACTGCTTTAGATAAAGCGGTCAGCTGGCATAATAGGACAGACTTGTAACACAGCCCTTGAACGGCTGAGACAGGAAGATCATGAATCCAAGGTTATCCTGGGCTACTAGTGAGTCCCTGGCCAGCCTGAACTAAATAAGAAGACCTTGTCTAAAAACAGATTCATGTGGTGATGTGCACCTTTGATCCCACAACTCCAAGTACTTGGGAGACAGAACTCTGTAAGTTCAAGGCCAGCCTAGTCTACTAGCAAGTTCTAGGCCAGCCAAAGCTACGTTTTGCAACCCTGACTAAAAAAACATTAATAATAAAAGAAGTAATGTAGGGCTGGCAGGATAGTTCAGTGGGTAAAGGCACTTGCCACCATGCCTGACAGTGTGAATTTGATCCTGCTGGCACTCCACATGGTAGAAGGAGAGAACCAGTTTCTCATTTCTCCAAGATGTCCCCTGATCTACATATGCATACTGTATGCGTGTGAGAGATCAAAGGAGAGGAGGTGGGAGGTGGGAGAGAGCTCCAGAGCCAAGTAAGTGGTCAGAGAAGCCTTAAGAAGGTAACAGCTGGGGCTGGTGTTAATCCCAGCACTGGGGAGGCAGAAGCCTCTGAGTTGCGGGCCAGCCTGGTCTATATAGCAAGAGCCAGAATATCCAGGATTACATAGAGAGACATTGTTTTTATAAAAAAGAAGGTGGTGTCTGAGCCAAGACTCAAAAGGAATAAGATCCAAGACATGAAGCTATCCAGAGAAAAAGTCTTCCTTGCAAAGTAGACAGTTTGTAGGTTAGACAAAGCCTGGGCTGGAGACGGGGCTCAGTGGTTAAGAGTGGTTCTTGAGGACCAGGGTCGTTGAGTTCCCAGATGTGGGGTATGGAGCGGCCGTGATGAAGTGTAAGGGTAGCTTTATTCACCGGGTGTACTTGTTGGTTCGGAGGATTGCTGGTGAATAATAAGTCTCCCTTTCTGAACTCGAGCTGCCTGGTCCATCTTAGCTGTCGTGGCTCACACTCCTCTCCAGTCTGACAGATTCAATCTGGCTTTGCTTTTTTTCTTTTCTTTTCTTTTCTTTTCTTTTTTTTTTTGTTTTTGTTTTTGTTTTTGTTTTTTCGAGACAGGGTTTCTCTGTGTAGCCCTGGCTGTCCTGGAACTCACTCTGTAGACCAGGCTGGCCTTGAACCCAGAAATCCGCCTGCCTCTGCCTCCCAAGTGCTGGGATTACAGGCGTGCGCCACCACGCCCGGCCAATCTGGCTTTTCTTAGCTTCTCACTGAATTGCTCTGCTTGTCCTCACACTAACTCTGGCAGTTTGTTGTAATCTTCTGGCTCCTTATTCTCTGGCTTCCACTGCCTCTGCTGACCTGCACTGAGTTGCAGGAACTCACGAAGGAACTCACTGTGCTGACTCCCAGCTTGTCCACTCCTGGGGGTTGGGCGTATCCTACCTCTGACTCATTCTGTTAAATCTTTCTCTCATTCATCACTTTTTCTGCCTCTCAGTTAGACATCACTTTCAACCATGGCCACTTCCTTCTACAAACTGACCATACCTTCATTGTTTGGATTAAAGGTCTGTCTGTATTCCAGCCAGAGAGATTAAACATGTGGCACCCCAGCTGGATCACACAGACCTAGAAGGTCTACGGATGTGATCCTATGCCGGATCAGCCGTATTGTTGTGTTTAAATTCCTCTACAGTCACGAAACAGGTTTTAGTCCGGGAGCCTGTTTATTAGGGATGGTGTTGGTAGATGTGGATGATGAAAACTGCTGGCTAGCGCTTTGGGGAGGAAAGGCTGCCAGAGGTTAGTTGTGATCTTGTGCAGTTCGAGCCCTTACTAGTCACAGAGGCCTTCAAATGGAGCCTTAGCAGTCAGGAGGCTCGGCTAGTTGACCTGGGAGTTGCAGGGAGAGGCTGGGATCAGAGGCTGCAAGTGTGAGCTGTCAGAGTGTGGATGAGATCTCCAGAGCTGAAATCGTGAAGGTGGAGTAGGGGAGAGCATTGGGCCTGAGCCCCTCAGCTCTCCTGTGGAAGGAGAGGAGGAGGCAAAGGAAAGGAGAAGGCATGGCCTGTCGGGTCGGAGGAGAGAGCAGAGTGTGAGTTCCTGGCATGCAAGGGAAGAAAATGTCTAGGAGGTGGCGTTGCAGGGCACCGGCAGACGCCATTTGATATTTGACAGCCTTTGTGTCTTCTGCGGCAGAGTCCACCGCACAGCCCCCGAGGCCGGCCCTGGGCCTTTATTCCTTCTCCAGCCTCATTCGCTCGTCTCTTCTCCCAGGTCTTTGCTTTGTGACATGGTCTTGCTGTGTAGCCCAGCCCAGGCCTCAAACTCCGTTCCTCTTGCCTCCACTTCCCAAGTGCATGTGTCACCATAGTTGGCTTATCGGTGGCTTTTTATATATTAAGAACAAAAATTACCCTTGTCACTTACTCCTTAATCCATGGGCTTCTTTGGGCTTGAACATGGTGTTCTCTTGTTGGTGTTCTGGCCCTTGTTTTCAGTGGGTCACCATGACAGTGAATGAGTTGGAGCCTGCTTCCAGCAGCATTGGCAGCTCCGCTGTCCTCAGGTCCCTCTCTCGTTACACTGGCATGCCTTGAGTGAGAACTCTCCCTGTCAGCATCTTTCCATAGCTGCCCAGTCTTCACTTATGCTCCACGCATCTCAGGGTTCCCCTCGAGGCTTTGGTCACAATTTTCTGAATTGCAGGATCGATCACTCTCCTGTCCTCTGCAATTCTATCTTTGGCCTACTGTATACAACCCTGAGTGGGCATAGCCCCAGCCTGCAGTGCTTGACAGTCCACACTGTGCCCACTGAGTGGATGGCCACAATTCTCCGGAAAGTGTTCTCTTTGGTGTGTGGGAGAGCAGAGATTGTAATAAGCCTGGTTCTGTGGTGTCTGCTTTCTTTATTTTAATTAACATGAGTTTTGTCCCAAAGAAGGACTAATTTATTTTGTTTTATTTTTTATTATTATTTAGTTTCGTTTCCTTCCTTCCTTCCTTCCTTCCTTCCTTCCTTCCTTCCTTCCTTTCTTTTTTCTCGAGACAGGGTTTCTCTGTGTAGCCCTGGCTGTCCTGGAACTCACTCTGTAGACCAGGCTGGCCTCAAACTCAGAAATCTGCCTGCCTCTGCCTCCCAAGTGCTGGGATTGTTTTGTTTTGTTAATTCAGAGGAATGTGGCTCTGTTGGTAGATTACTGGGAAACTGACACCTGGTTCTGAAACAAGACTCTTGATGCTCACTGCTGATGGACTTTTGCTTGCATGTGGTACTTTCCTACCTTTGGGTCCTTTTCATTTTGAAGCTTTTAATTACTATGAGCCTCAAGAGATGGCTTTGATTAATCAGTTCTCATCCAAATCCCAAGAGACTCACAGCTTGGCAGGCTTATGCAGACAGGCTTTTACTAGCCATGTTACCAAACCTGATGTTCCTGCTGTTTCAGTAGTAGATGGGGCCTAAAGTTACCTGCTATTCAACATCTGAGGAATTCTGCTGGTATGTGTGTCAGCCTATATCCTGTAGCCTTTAGCTTGACCTGTATTCAGTTCTACCAAGGCTTCATTTGCCTCCCTGGGCTGAGTGGGACATGTGACCTCCTCATAAGACAGTGTTAGAGGGTGTTGGCTCTACTGTTTTTCAGCGTGTGACTTCACACAAATGCCTTAACTTCTCTTGGCCTCTGTTTTTCTTATCTGTGAACCTGTGCTATTGTTAAAGTCTTCTTCACAAATATTATGAAGATGGAATTTTTTGGTTTTTTGGTTGGTTTTTGTCTTTTTGTTTGTTTGTTTGTTTGTGGTTTTTTGAGACAGGGTTTCTCTGTGTAGCCCTGGCTGTCCTGGAACTCACTCTGTAGACCAACCAGGCTGGCCTCGAACTCAGAAATCCACCTGCCTCTGCCTCCCAAGTGCTGGGATTACAGGCGTGCGCCACCACTGCCTGTTCCACCATTTCTTTTTTAACAGACTGTTTGGCGGAGGGTGTCAGTGCTCATGAGTAGAGGGTTTGCTTTGCAGATATGACACTAGATTCAATCACCAACACTACTAGAAACACCAAGTAAGATGAAAGATTGTCAGATGGGGAGAAATGCCTGGAATCCTGCTCAGTCTCACGGGGAGGGTCGCAGTTAGGCAGGGGACAAGCACAGAGAGGACATTGGTGAGGTGAGCCAGTCCCTGTCCTTGAGACTGCTGAAAGAGCTGAGCACGCTCGCCGGCCAGAGGGCAGCTCTTCTGTCTTAGGTGAGGGAGAAACGGCAACTGCACTCCAGCCCCTCCATTGTGTGTGTCTCTGTGCGTGCTGGAGGAGTGTGTGGATACAGCCACATGCTTGCAGAGGCCAGAGGTCAACTGGGAGGGCTTGTTCCTCAGGGGTTAGCCATCTGGATCTTAGATAGTTTCTCACAGGCTTCACTTAATTAGTCTAGTTTGGCTGGTTAGTAAGCCCTGAAGATCCACCTGGTGGTCACAAGTGTAGCACCAGTGTTCTTACCTGAGTTCTGGAGAACTCAGGTCTTCAGGACTGCTTGGCGAGCGCTTTACCAGCTGAGCTGTCTTCCTGGCTGAAGAAGCCCTTTTTCATTCCCTTTCTTTCTTAGCCTTTCCCCTTGCTTTTTTTTCTGAGACAGTGTCTCAATAGGGAATCTAGGCTGGCCTGGAACTCCTGATCCTTGTTCCTCAGCCTCCCAAGAGCTAGAACTGCAGGTATGGGCCTCTGTCCATTCTCACTTACCCCTGACTGTCCCTGAGATCCTTATATCCATATATTGCAGGTTTCTGAGCAACTGTCATCAGGAAAGGATTGAGCAGTTAGTTAAAGCTCTGACAGAGGCCTTCAGAGGTCAGTCCCCCTGCCTATATATTCGTGCATTCAGAAGTGGTGTTGGCACCTGAGTCAGACCTTAAATTGTCCTCCGCTCTCTGTTTGCTTTGCTAATCTCCTCCCTCATTAATCACCAAGTGCCCTCTGTTCAGTGCATGCACTTGCCTGCCATCCTTAAAGCTTCTCAGTGCAGAGATTGCATGGCCTGGAAGGAAGAACGTCCCACCGCTGCTCAGTGTCTGGCCTTGTGGACAGTGGAACATTTTCCACCTCACAGTGTTAGGGTTGTCCTTCCACCCAAAGACTTAATAAACCAAACATGGTGGTATATACCCATAATCCTGTCCGCCAGCTAAGGCAAAAGGACATGACTTTGAGGCTAGTCTGACCTACATAATGGAATCCTATTTCTTAGTTATTTTTTTATTGCTGTGATAAAACACCATGACCAGACGCAGCTTGGGGAGGAAGGTTTTATTTCAGTTTATAACTACACCACAGTCCAGTGTAAAGGAAGCTAGGGCTGGAGCAGAAGCAGAAGCCACAGAGGCGTGCTGCAGACTGGCTTATTACTCAGCGTGCTTTCTTCTCCCCCAGAACCACCTGCCCAGGGGTGGTACCACCTAGAGTGGGGTGGACCCTCCCCCACACAATCATTAATAAGATGTCCTACAGACTTGTCTACAGACAATCTGGGGAAGCCATTTTCTCAAGCCAACCTCTTCTTAGATATGCTTAGGTTTATGTCAAGTTGACAAAAACAAAACAAAACATCAGGATATCCTGTCTCAAGAACTCAGATTCTTTAAATAAATAAATAAATAAATAAATAAATAAATAAATAATAAAAGGGCTGGAGAGATGACTCAGCGGTTAAGAGCACTGACTGCTCTTCCAGAGGTCCTGAGTTCAAATCCCCAGCAACCACATGGTGGTTCACAACCATCTGTAATGGGATCCAATGCCCTCTTCTAGTATGTCTGAAGACAGCTACAGTGTACTCATATAAATAAAATCTTTAAAAAAAAGAATTTAGATCTGTCTGAATTCCCTGGCAGTCCTGGAATAAGTTGTCCTCTTGTTGCATTTCTAGGGGCAGACAAATAAATGCCAAAAAACCCTAAATAAATGGAAAAATTAATAAGGTTGACTGGCTCTGCCTGGCTGCATGTTGAACTTTTCCCTCTTTTATCCCCTTAGGAAGATGTCTCATGCATTTACGACGATCCCATTCGGCTTCCTTTTATTTGACACCAGAAGAACATCCGTTGGTGGGGAAACCATTATTGAGTGTCAAACAGAACATTTGAAATGTGGTTATCTGGCTGGGTTTTAAACTCTGCACTGACCTGTGGGCTGCCTGAGCCCGGCTGAGGAGGGAAAAGAGGGGCTTAGTTGAATGAGCCGGCTCTGCCCCAGCAGAGCCTTCTCATCTCCAGCTTCCACCGTCCCCTGCTGTAGACTGAGAATGTGAGGCCAGAGTCAGGAGGTGCCTCCAAAGCCACACGGCTGTTTGTAGTAAAGCCAGTCTCTGGCAGCCATCTTGGCGTTGGTCCAGCCTTGCTGTATCTGTTGAAGGTTAACTACAGAGCCTCTGCTCCTGATCTGTCTGTTGCTTGTCACAGTTTGATTGGTTGGGAGCCCTTGGCCTTGCAGCTTCCTTAGGAACCCACCTTTTCATTCATTGAGCCAGCCAGCATTTGGTGAGCTCCTGGAACGTGCCAGGCTGGGTTGACAACATTAAACAGAACAGATCTCAAGTTAGAGGCATGAAGAAGGCTCTTCAAGTTAGGGGTGAGTCTAATGCCAGGAGGCCTGTGACCCTCTCTACAGCGGTAGGAAGCTGTGTGGGGCAGGAGAGGTAGAGCTGAGGCTGCAGACTGTGCATGTTGGTGGAACCACATTAGGGACAAGGCACCAACTATAGATCTAGGCTGCGTTATGTTAGAATGGTTGATGTGCACACACAGCACAGAGTTTCCACATTAGAGCAGAGGGGAGAAGAGTCTGTCTCACCCACTCCTTAGTCACCCAGCCTCCTTTCTGGAAGGAACCTCTGATAACTGTTCTGTCCTTTTAAGGACTGCGGATGCATTTGCAAACTTGAGAGATATTTGCATTTTTTATGGCGCCCCTGGCGTGCTCTGTGTGATTGCCATTTGCGTTCCCATTGACTGTCTTTGATAGCTGTGGCAAAAGCCTGTTGAGCTGGAGAGATGCCTTGGTGATTAAGAGCCCTGGCTGGTCTTCCCGAGGACTCTGGCCACACAATGGTCCCAGCCACCAGGGGATCCCATCCCTTCCCTGTCTCCTGAAGACAGCAGGCTTCACAAGGTGCACATACATACATGCAGGCATGCACAGAAGACTTTCTAAAAAAGCATGTATAGCTGGAGATAGTGGAACATTGTTTTAATCCCAGTACTCAGAGACAGGTAGAATTTACAGTTTTGAGAGCTACTGCCAAACTAAGAGTTGTAGAAGACAATTTAGATTCTTTTTTTTTTTTTTTTTTTTTTTTTGAGACAGGGTTTCTCTGTGCAGCCCTGACTGTCCTGGAACTCACTCTGTAGACCAGGCTGGCCGCGAACTCAGAAATCCGCCTGCCTCTGCCTCCCAAGTGCTGGGATTACAGGCGTGCGCCACCATGCCCGGCTGACAATTTAGATTCTTGTTGATACCATATGAGGGTTCTTATTTCCTACATTTTTATCAGCATAGAATCTTACCAGACTGTGGGTCTTCATCAGAACAGTATCTGATCAATAGCGTTTGATTGTAATTCCGGTTTCTCTCTCTTCTATTGTGACTGGGTATGAATGTCTTATATTTGGTAAACTGTCTACTTACCTGTGTCTCCATTCCTCTCTTTGTATTGGTGGGTTTTGTTTGTTTTGTGACACGGTCTTGTTATGTAGCCCTAGGCTGGCCTCAGACTCGCCATCCATCTGTTTCCCAAGGCCTGGGTACTCCATGTACCACTGTACCTGCCTCAGTTCTGGAGTTTGCCATATTATGGAAATTATTTTGTCTTTGTCTACAAGGTAATGACAGTTTTTGTGAGTTTAAAATTTGCCTCTTTTTGTTTTTACTATGTTTTAGTCATGCAGGAAAACTGTTTATAGTTGGACCTTTGAGGCTAGCGTTTATGCCACACAGAAAGGCTTTCCCCCCCCCTGGATTTTAATCCAATCTACCTTTTCCTCTCCAACATTGGCTCTTACTGTTTTTTATTGTTTGTTTTTTTCTGGACGGGGTTTCTCTGTGTAGCCCTGGCTGCCCTGGAACTCACTCTGTAGACCAGGCTGGCCTCAAACTCAGAAATTCACCTGCCTCTGCCTCCCAAGTGCTAGGATTTTTTTATTATTATTAAATATAGTGCATTCATAGATGTCAGAGGATGACCTGCATAGGTCTGTTCTTTCCCCTTTGGGGGTTCAGGTATGGAACTAAGTTTGTCAAACTTGGTAACAAGTGAATTTATCTGATGAGCTGTCTTACTGACCTAAAATAGTTGTCTTCTCTTTTCTTTCTTCCTCTCCTCTCCTCTCCTCTCCTCTCCTCTCCTCTCCTCTCCTCTCCTCTCCTCTCCTCTCCTCTCTCCCCTCCCCTGCCCTCCCCTCCTCTCTCTTCTCTCCTCTCCTCTCTTCTCTTCTCTCCCCCTCCCCTCCCCCCTCTCTTTTTCTCTCTCTTTTGATAGGGTCTTTGTAGCCCTGACCTGAAATTTGCTTTGTAGACCAGTCTCCCAAGCTGGCCTGAAACTCAGAGATCCTCCTGCCTTTGCCTCCCAAATGCTGGGATTAAAGGTATATGCCACCACATCCTATTAAGAAATTGTTTTTAATGTTCGTGTGATTCACAGCACATGGCATGCTCAGCTCTTAGCTACACAGTGTTCTGGGATATGCATCAGGACACAGATAATCCTGCATCACTGCATGGAGCTTCCAGCCCCACTGTAAGCTGGCCTCTGACCTGGCCGATACCACCATAAATAACACAGAGCTGCTTTTCCATATGACATCCCATGATGCCTAAGGTGCTTCCATCATTGTGTCTGGGTGACTGTGTGGTTTGATACTAGGATCACAGCCAGAGTTGCCCCGTGCGCTCAGTTCTTGCTGTCCTTTTCAGGCACGTCTCTTACGTCTCAGCTTATGTTTGCATTTGATCTTGTCCCTAACTTTTCAGTCCCATGTGTGAGCTACATAAATCAGCGGGCGATGATCTTCCCATTTTAAAATGTGAAAACAAAATAGTGGCCAGTGTAATGGCTTGGGAGGTAAAGGCACTACTGCTAAGCGTGATAAACCCGAGTTCTATCTCTGGGACCCACACAGTGGGAGGAGAGAATCTAACTCTGCAAGCTGTCCTCTGACTCCCACACCCGTGTTTGGACATGGGTGTGTATCTACACACAGTAAGTGTAGCTTAAGGAACAAAAGCAATGAAGTTAACTGACTTTGGTACAGTAGACTAGTCTTTCCTTTAAAAAGTATTGTAGAAGTTAGAGAGATGGCTCAGTAGTTAAGAACACGTTGCTTTTGCATGTGCTGAGCCATGAGTGTGCCTGAACTTACATTCGAACACATACAGCTTTTTGATTTTTGTTTTTGGGTTTTTGGGGTTTGTTGTTGTTGTTGTTGTTGTTGTTTTTGTTTTTTTCGAGACAGGGTTTCTCTGTGTAGCCCTGACTGTCCTGGAACTCACTCTGTAGACCAGGCTGGCCTCGAACTCAGAAATCCACCTGCCTCTGCCTCCCAAGTGCTGGGATTACAGGCGTGCGCCACCACGCCCGGCTACAGTTTTTTTTTTGTTTTGTTTTTTGTTTTTTGTTTTTTGTTTTTTTGTTTTTTTTTTAAAGTTGTTATTACTAAGAACTGGAGGAATGGTCCAGCAGTTAAGGGCACCTGTTGCTCTTGCAGAGGACCTGGGTTTAATTCCTGGCACCCACATGCTGGCTTACAACCTTCCATGACACCAGTTTCAGGGGATCTGATCTTTTTAGGCATTAGGCAGACATGTGGCACACACACATACATATATGCAGGCAAAACACTTATACACATAAAATAAATAAATCTGAAAATTTAAAAACAAAGTTATTATCACCTGGGAATAGCAGCACATACCTTTAATCCCAGGACTCAGAAAGTAGAAGCAGTCCTACCAGGGCTACATAGTGAGAGTGTCTCTCTCTCTCTGTCTGTCTCTGCCTCTCTGTCTCTGTCTCTGTCTCTGTCTCTCTCTCTCTCTCTCTCTTTCTCTCTCTCTCTCTCTCTCTCTCACACACACACACACACACACACACACACATTACTATTAACAATTTTGAGGGGCTGGAGAGATAGCTCAGCAGTTAAGAGCACTGACTGCTCTATCAAAGGTCCTGAGTTCAAATCCCAGCAACCACATGGTGGCTTACAACCATCTGTAATGAGATCTGACACCCTCTTCTGGAGTGTCTGAAGACAGCTACAGTGTACTTATATATAATAAATAAATCTTTAAAAAAAATATTTTTGAGTCTTTGGAAAAAGCTCATTTAAAAATTTCCATATAGATTTAAATTCATTTTATTAATTTAAAACAGATAGTTTATATTTCTTGTTTTAAAATCTAAATTTAGGGGGCTGGAGAAATGGCTCAGCAGTTAAGAGCACTAACTATTTTTTCAGAGGTCCTGAGTTCAATTCCCTGCAACCTCATGATGGCTCACAACCATCTGTAATGGGATCAGATTCCCTCTTCTGGTGTATCTGGAGAGAGTGACAGTGTGCTCACATATATTAAATAAATAAATAAATAAAATCTTGTTTAAAAATTTAAATTTAGGTAAGTTATATGAAGACAAAATATTTGAAAAGTGTTGAGGACTTTCTTAAGCCCAATCCTAACTTTGTATATGTGTGCACACACAGTCCATGGTGTGTGCGTGTATGGTCAGTCTTCCCATCCACCTTTCCATGGATTCTGATGATCAAACTGAGGTTGCCTTTATCTGCTGAGCCATCTTGCTGGCTAGGAGTACTTTTATGGGGTGGATTTTTGAGGGGGCATCTTCTTCCCTTTTACTTAGTTTCCAGTACAAAAATCTACCCCCATTTTTGTAGCCAGTGTGTGTTTTCAGCAAGGGCAGCTTAGTTATTTGGCAGAACTTAAGGGGAACTGCTGCTTTTTAGCTCTTACGTGTTTGGTTTAAGTCTTAAAAAGTGAGGTGAGCAGGAATGTGCTGCCGGCCACAGCTGCCTGGGAGCTGCCTTCCTAGGCTTCTGCAACAAAGTGCTTTCCGGGCTGGCCTGTTCTTTTCCATTCCTGCCAGAGAATGCAAGATCTCTCCTGTACTGACCTGGCGCGCTGTGAGGAAGCTCTAGAGAGCAGACACAGGGAGAGCACCCGGGAGCGGCCTTTAAGCAGTGGGTGCTGGCTTTCACAGTGGACTGAGGGTGTCTTTAATTTTAGCCTGGACATTTGGGTAACTTTCCAAATCATTTTTGCTTCTCCCTGTATCCATTTCCTACCCTAATTTCTGGACTTGACCAGCTTCTTTGGAACACACTTTCTGTTCCACTGGGCCTTCTGTAGAGGATTCTGCAAAATAGATACTGCAGAAATTAGCATATTAGGGTCAGCTCAAATTTGTGGGTAGTCGTTATACTATGAAAGAAGATGTGTCAAAAGCTCGGCTGGCCGGGCGTGGTGGCACACGCCTGTAATCCCAGCACTTGGGAGGCAGAGGCAGGTGGATTTCTGAGTTCAAGGCCAGCCTGGTCTACAGAGTGAGTTCCAGGACAGCCAGGGCTACACAGAGAAACCCTGTCTCGGAAAAAACAAAAACAAAAACAAAAAAGCTCGGCTGTAGAACTGCGCTGGTTTGACAGGCTGACCCTGGACTTTTGTGCTCAAGTAGTCCTTGCCTCAGCTCCTAAGGAGCTGGAGTATGGATTGGGCCGTTGTCTTTTTTTCTATTTACCTGCCGTCCATCTACCTACCTACAAAAAGAGAAGCCTTCCTGTGCTTTTGTTCTCCTGGTCAGCTACCTGCAACATCACATCTATCCCCGGCAGGTTTTGTCCTGGGAATTAGGGCTCCTAGAAGACAATGCTGTGCCAGCAGGAAGGAAAGTCCACTGCAGATGAAAAGTCCCCGTAGTCCAGAGATGGATATCAGAGGTAGTTCTTTTCCTCCATTTTATTCTAATAGGTTTGATGCTTTTAGTAGCGACAAAATGATCTTATGATGTACTATGTTCTCAGCCTTTCTCCGCCTCCCAAGTGCTGTGTGCCTCCATGCCTAGCTATCTCCTTCTAGATTTAATCCTGGAGGGGCTTAGATGTTACATTCTGTGGCTTTCTGGGCTGTAGCCTTAATCATTCTCTTAGACTCAGCAAGGAACACGGGCTCTCTTATTTTGGACCCTTTGGGCAGTTGTACTCTCAATTCTGGCTTCTTAAACTAAGTATCCCTTTATGATACAGTAGAAAGCCCATTATCTTTTTCATCTCGTAATTACCATTCTGAAAAAAGTGGCTATGTCCACTTGCAAAAGAACATTACTTAACTGAGCTGTCAGTAAACAAGTGTCCCTGGGATCTTCAGTGGCCCTTTTGTGTTTCTTTGAGGAAGTGTCAATTAAAAGCTGGTCTTATGTAGAACTCTAATGGTGGACCGTGGCAGCTGGGGGGCAAGCCTGTAAGCCCCTCCCTTATGGGTTGTGTCCAGCCCTGGCTTATGCTGTTCAACAACATGTAAGGCTTACATCATTAGATCCAGCATCTCTTTTGCTGTTTCCCACAGCGCCAGTGTGAAAGAAAGGGCCTTCATTCTTTTTGAACTTTGCAAAAGAAAAGTGGAATTGTGTCTTTCTTCTTTGCACTGTTGTTAGTGAAGCCTCTATTTTTATTTTACGGCAGTGGCTCTCGACCTTTCGATGCCGCAGCCCTTTGATACAGTTCCTCCTGTTGTGTTGACTCCCAGTTATAATTTTTTTAAATATTTATTTATTTATTTATTTGGTTTTTCAAGACAGGGTTTCTCTGTATAGCCCTGGCTGTCCTGGAACTCTGTAGGCTAGGCTGGCCTCGAACTTAGACATCCACCTGCCTCTACCTCCCAAGTGCTGGGATTAAAGGCGTGTGCCACCATTGCCCAGCTATAAAATTATTTTTGATGCTCCTTTATAGCTAATGTTGCTACTGTTGTGAATTGTAACGTAAACATTTTTGGAGATTTGAGGGGTCCTCTCACTGAGCCAGGAGCGCCCTCATTCAGAGACTGGCTGACTAAGGAGGTCCTGGGATCCACCTACTTCCACCTACAGTCCTGTATCCCTGCACCTGGCTTTTACATGGGAACTAGAGATTTGAATTCACGTCCTCACTCTATTGAAGGAACCATCCCCAGCTTTTAACTTCATTTTATTGAAAGTCTCGAGGAGGCTATGTAACCTGCTCAAGGTCACAGCTTGGAGGTGGCTGAGTGGGACCCTAGTTCTTACCTGAGCTTGAGGTGTGTGCTCTCTTAAGGAATTCTTCCCCATACGAGGGAAGACGGGGCTCTGCCCACATTTGCATGGCCAGTGCTTGTCCCTTCAGAGCCTGTGTCTTGCCGGTGTCCCTCCCACTTCCCCTGACTCCCTCAGCTGCTGACCAGGAGCTGTTGAGTATGAGTAGAGGCTCAGTGAGTGCTTGCTACCGGAACGTGAGCTTCAGTACTGTCTCTAACCTTGTGACTTCTACAGTGCTTTGCACTACCAGTTCTGTGCTGGGGACTATTTAAAACAAAAACAAAAACCCTGACCAGACAGATGTGAGAAACGCCTTTTAGAGATAATAGTAGATGTTTAGAAACTTGATGGAAATTGTGAAAAGAATACTCCCCGCCCCATTTCTTGAGATTTATTTGTTTAGGGGGCTGAAGAAATGGCTCAGCAGTTAAAAGCACCAGCTCTTTTTTGTTTTGTTTTGTTTTGTTTTGTTGGTTTTTTTTTTTTTTCCCAGACAGGGTTTCTCTGTGTAGCCCTAGCTGTCCTGGAACTCACTCTGTAGACCAGGCTGGCCTCGAACACAGAAATCCGCCTGCCTCTGCCTCCCAAGTGCTGGGATTAAAGGCGTGCACCACCACCGCCCGGCTTACCAGCTCTTCTTTCTGAGGACCCTAGTTTGATTCTCAGCACCCACATGGTGACTCACAAACATCTGCAATTTTGGATTTTTTTTTTTTTTTTTGAGACAGGGTTTCTCTGTGTAGCCCTGGCTGTCCTGGAACTCACTCTGTAGAGCAGGCTGGCCTCAAACTCAGAAATCCGCCTGCCTCTGCTTCCCAGAGTGCTGGGATCACAAGCGTGCACCACCACCGCCTGGCTTAGCCAGGACTATACAGAGAAACCCTGTCTTGAATAGACCAAATCCAAAAAACCAAAAAACCAAAAAAAAAAAAAAGGGATGGCCCCTGAGCTTTGGTGAGCTGAGCCCACAGCTGAAGTGGATATTTAGAGCATTCTAAACCCAAGGAACGCTTCAGGGGGCGGGGCTATGACTGACATCTATGCTTTTGTCTATAGTTACCTGTAACTGTCTGCCTACTGATAGCCATGAAGTTTCCCAGTAGTATGGTCAGAGATAATGATACTGAAAAAGCCAGATGACCTCAGGCTCCTGTTCTATCTAAGGCAGATTCCTAGAAGGAAACGTGTATCAAAAGATACGGACATTCAAAACACTGATAGATTCCTTCACTTACCCTCCTAAATAAGGCCAACCACAATCCAGCAGTTCATTTCCCCGGGAAAAGAGGTAAACAGCTGTCTTCCCCTGCTTGTGTGCTCTGGACCACCCACCCCCCTCCTGTACACACCCCAACTGAGCACAGACCCACCCTCTTCTCTGTCTTGCAGAGTCTGGCCACAGATAAAGGACCAAAATGACTGACTCAAAATACTTCACCACAACCAAGAAAGGTACTGTATGTTTCAGCACACACCTGTGCTCCATCACCCACATCTTGGGGAGCACGGGGAAGGTGGGGTGGGGGTCTGGAGGTACCATGGGAATTGATGATGTAAAGACCTAAGTGTTCTTTTTAGAACCCAGCAAGAACATTAACATCAGGCATGGGGGAAAGTCTTTGTCTTGTTCCCCATGGCTTAAAAACAAGTTAAATATATTCCCTCTCCCTAGAGAAAGTACAGAGCCTGTCAGCAGCCCTGCTGTGGTGGAGGCTGGTTCTTATCTCTGGCCATTATTCTTCATGTTGTAGCAGCTGTTTTCACCCTGTCATCCTCATAAGCATTTCCCAGCAGTCCTCATGACTCGGGGTTAAGCCGGTTAAGTTGCTGCACTGCAGTTTGCTAAGCTGGGTTAATGTCTGGATAGTGCATTCCTTTCTGCTTTTAAAGAAATAGTGGGGCTGGTGAGATGGCTCAGCGGGTAAGAGCACTGAAGAACTTCTGAAGGTCCTGAGTTCAAGTCCCAGCAACCATACGGTGGTTCATAACCATCGGTAATAAGGTCTGACTCCCTCTTCTGGTGTGACTAAAGACAGCTACAGTGTACTTACATATAACAATAAACAAATCTTTAAGAAAGAAAGAAAGAAAGAAAGAAAGAAAGAAAGAAAGAAAGAAAGAAATGGTGGAAGTTGTTATGGCTGACAAATGTGCTTTAACCTCTCTGTCCTGCCCTTCCTTACCTGTCCTTTCTAGTGCCTGCTGACGTGGGCGAAAGGATCTTAGATTTCTTTAAAGTGTGTGTGTGTGTGTGTGTGTGTGTGTGTATACATATTTGTATGCTTGTATGAATGTTTTGCCTGTATGTCTTCTCCGGATGCCCATGGAAGCTGAAGAGGGTGTTGGATCCTCAGAACAAGAGTCAGAGTTGTGAGCCACCGTGTGGGAACTGGGAGCCCAAGCCCAGGCCCGGAATTCTTTCAAGCACTCGGCCGTCTCTCCAGCCCTTCCTTAACCTTGTTGGATCATGAGTTGGAGGATCCCAAAGTTTGCGATAAGGAGGCATTTTATTTACTGGTCCAGCTGTTGCTTACTTTGGTAAGACAGCCTTGCCACATGTGTGGGCCTCAGCTTTGGGAGGCAAAGGCAGAAAGATAGGCTAGAGGCCATGCTTAGATACACAGCCAGTTCAGGCATAACCTGTTCTATGGAAAGCCTGTTCTGATCCCCGGCTGTGAGGGGGATGGAGAGACAGCGACTGTAAATAGACGTCCCTAGACTCAATTCTAGATCTGACATCTGGAGCAGTTTTTGTTTTTCTTGTTCAAGGCAGGGTTTCTCTATATAGCCCTGGCTGTCCTGGAACTCACTCTGTAAGTCCTTGAACTCACAGAGACCCACCTGCCTCTGCTTCCCAGATGATGGGACTAAAGGTGCGCACCCCCACCACCAGGCTTCTGGGGCCATGTTTGAAGTGAGGGACCATCCCAAGAAGATTGAAATAAAAGACTGAAGAGGGCTAGGGAGACCAGGGTTACAACTCTGCTGAGACACACCAGCACAGTGTGGGGTGTGGACTTGCCAGTAGAGAGAATTGGTTACCCAGTGTGGGATTCAGGAACCAGGCATAATGGCTGCTTTGGGGCCTGTTGGAGAAAGGCAGCGCCTCAGAGGCAGATTGCCCAAGCCTACTTCACTGGCGGTTCTTAGGGCAGATCTGACTGACCTCCATCCATCCACACACAGTAAAGCAGCGACGTCTCTGGAGGAGTGCAGGGTCAAGGCTGCCACTGTTGATGGATCCAGGTACCTCCTGCAGGAGGAAGATGTGCTCCTTCAGAATAGGAACCACAGCAGCTACAGGGCTGTGCTGGCCCTGTTAAGCAGTGTCAGGGCCTTTATTAGTGAGACCCTGCTCATGCTTTGCTAGGTCATCGTTTTCAGTCAACTGTGTTTACTTTTTGTGATCATGATTTTAAAAAACAAAGAAAAACCCCCTCCTTTTCTTTTTTTTCTCATTAGGAACCTACTTAGAGTTTTCTCTTCCCTTTCCCCACATAACAGCCCTACCTCACCCTACCCAAAGGGACTCACGAAAAAGAACCTAAGACTAGAATTCTTCATGTGGCTGATTAATATCAGCAGCTGCCCTTGATGCAGAACAGAGTGAAGCCGGGCGTGGTGGCGCACGCCTGTAAGCCCAGCACTTGGGAGGCAGAGGCAGGTGGATTTCTGAGTTCGAGGCCAGCCTAGTCTACAGAGTGAGTTCCAGGACAGCCAGGACTACACAGAGAGAAACCCTGTCTCGAAAAACCAAAAAAAAAAAAAAATGAACAGAGTGCCAGGCACTGAGATAGATGATACTTTATAGCTGAGAGTAAGTGAGAGAATTCATTGCCCAGTCCAGAGAGAACAGGTAAGAAAGTAGGGTCAGAGAGGCAAATGGATGTCTATGGCAGGACCAGCCAAGCAAAGGGATTTATTTAGAACATAGGATTTGCAAGGAACAAACCTGGTTTTCAACTTAGCCTGTCTCATTTGCTATGGAACAGCCTCAATTGCTCATTTGTAAAAATGGGGGAAAGGCAGGTTGTTTTGAATATGAAATGAGAAGGAATATAGAAAAAATTAATGTGGTGCTGGGCTCAGAGAAAGGCTCAGGAACTGTCTGCCACCTGACATGTTAGCAAGTCCTGACCATGTCCGTGGCATGGAGGTGGGGGGCAACCACATATTTGCGTTTCCCTTTTCCACATCATCAAGTTCTTGAGAACAGAATTTGTTGCATGCTGCAGCCCTTGCAGAATAGCTGAATTCCTGTTTCCAGGCTGAGGAAGTGAAACCCTGAGCAAGCTGTTTGAGCTCAGGCTTCTGGGAAAACAGGAAAAGCCTGTGTGTGAGATCAACAACTCCCCCACCTCGCCCTCAGGCCTGCGCCTCAATTCCAGTCAGCCTTTAGGGAATCAGGGCAAGTGAGAAAGAAGGCTGAGGAGAGCTTGCAGTGCATTTTTAGGAGTCTAACTGAGCAGCCGTTCAAGATCCCGGCTCCTATTTCTTCAGTCCAATATGGCCTCCAGGCTCCCAGCACCTTCATTTCTCTCCTCACCATTCCTGTCTCTTGTCCTAGCTGAAGCCAAGGGCCTAGAGCTGCTCTCTACCTCCACCTAGTTCTCTGGGAAATTGGTGCAAGAAACCCTCTTACTGCAGGGGTAAACTGCTCACGCTGTCTCCTCTCCTTACACAGCTCCTTACGGCAGGGGTAAACTGCTCACGCTGTCTCCTCTCCTTACACAGCTCCTTACGGCAGGGGTAAACTGCTCACGCTGTCTCCTCTCCTTACACAGCTCCTTACGGCAGGGGTTAACTGCTCACACTGTCTCCTTTCCTTAGGGGAGATCTTCGAGCTGAAGGCCGAGCTTAACAGTGACAAGAAGGAGAAGAAGAAGGAGGCAGTAAAGAAAGTGATTGCGTCAATGACTGTGGGCAAGGACGTCAGGTATGCAGGAGCAAGCTGGTGACGGCCAGGTGCTGACCAACACGAGGCGTCATAGCTTGGGTCCAGTTTGACTCACTGGCTCCTCTCACAAACCTCATTTCCAAACCCAGGATTCTGTTTGCACATGAGTGACAAGCTGGAATGTGGATGGTGGACAGCGAGGGAGGGAGGGAGGGGAGCACCGGGTTGAAAGGGCAGCAGGCTTCGGGCGTAGCAGAAAGACTCTCCGAAGCTCGCGGGTTGCCGCCTGCGAAGGAAAGTGAGCGCAGATCAGCTGTGCAGTCTGGGTTGGTTGGTTTTTTAAGCACAGGAAATGTGGTTTTGTTGTTTTGTTGTTCTCTGTTCTGACACTTAGCACCTGGTCTAGTCAGTCTTCATGTTGTAAGTAGTTGTATTTAACTGCCTGTCAAATTGAGAAGTCTCCAGGGGATAGATTTCATAACTGTTCTGTATCTTCACTGGCCCATGTATAGAAAACCTTCAGACACGTTTTCTCAGGTTCTCTACACATCTCATTGGATGCAGTGATGTTTCTCATTGGATGCAGTGATGTTTCTCATTGGATGCAGTGATGTTTCTCATTGGATGCAGTGATGTTTCTCATTGGATGCAGTGATGTTTCTCATTGGATGCAGTGATGTTTCTCATTGGATGCAGTGATGTTTCTCATTGGATGCAGTGATGTTTCTCATTGGATGCAGTGATGTTTCTCATTGGATGCAGTGATGTTTCTCATTGGATGCAGTGATGTTTCTCATTGGATGCAGTGATGTTTCTCATTGGATGCAGTGATGTTTCTTTTGCCAAAACAAATGGGACAAAGAATGAGGAAAATTACTCTAGAGTAGTCACGTGGCTAATGGCGGAACTAGAAACCAAGCCTGGCCCTTCCAGAGTCCAGACTCTGTCTTCTGTATGTCCTGGTCTCCTGCACAATCAACAGGGGCTTGGTACTCCCTGGCTGGACCTTGCAGAATGTTCCCACGGTCCCAGGCTTCCACACAGCCTGCCCACCCCACTGCCCACCTTAGGAAGGCGCTCCTGCAGCCAGCTGAGGAGAGTCCCTGGCAGACGCTTCATTAGGTCAGAGTGTAAGAGGACTGGGCGTCTGGGATATTAGGTGCCTCCGTGGGCAAAGGTGTCTACCACCAAGCCTGGTGACCTGAGTTCAATTCCCAGGACCCACAAGGCAGTCTGCTACTACTTGTCCTCTGACCCTCCACATGTGTGCTGTTGCCCATGTGCCCTAGTGCACACACAACACACACATACACACACACACACACACACACACACACAGAGTCAATAAACTATGATTTTAAAATATGTTGAAAGGATTGGGCATCTCTAAGTCTCATACTTTCGAGAACGAGAAACTGCTCTCCTTCAGTTAGAACAGTGGCTTCACTGTCGCTTCCCGACAGAGCTTGCTTTGCTCATGATGCCTGCGAGAGCCACTCGGGCTCTTCAGTCCTCCTCCTCTCTCCACAGCGGCTCTGTTCTTCTGCTGTGCCATCTTTCCAGGTGGCTTTGTCCGTTGCAGCTCTGAGGGAACATGGCCGTTGGGTACCCCCTTCATGTTGTATGTTTCCTTGTTCTTGGCAATAAAAGCCCAAGAATTGAGACAGGATGATGGCTCAAATTCCAGAAAACCGGTCTTGGCATTTCCCATCTCTGGGACCAGTATGGTACCCTGTTGGGAAGAGCACTGCCAAGTACAGCAATGGTCATAGACCTGGCTCTTTCTGTTGTTAGGGAGGTGGGCATGCAGGTTGAAAACAGAGCTTCTTTGTGTAGCCCTGGTTGGCCTGGAACTCTGCAGATCAGGCCAGTTTCAAACTCAAAGATCCACCTGCCTCTGCCTGGTCAGTGTTAGATTAATAAAATAACTTAAGGTGTGCACCACCACCACCACTTTTAATCTTTCCTAACTTCGGAATTATTTGAAATGGAACACACTCCTGGCCTCCCGGGGCTGTTAAATGAGATGAAGTATGTCCAACCCTTAGCACTAAGCCTGGCACACAGCCTATGTCCCATATACCTTGTTGGTTCTTAGTGGATGCCACACCTGTCTCTTCAGCCCTGCTTCCCTGAGATTCTCTGGAACCAGAAGCTTAATATAAGGGACCAATGAAGTGTTAGGAATGGAAAAAGCAAAGACCAGAAGCTTCAGGAATGTCCTCTCTTTTAAGTATCACAAGGGCCTGGAAAAGTGGGTTTCTGGAGGTAGGGAGGAGTGCTGGGAATTGAGGGGTTTTTTTGTTTTGTTTTTTGTTTTTTGAGACAGGATTTCTCTATGTAGCCCTGGCTGTCCTGGAACTCACTCTGTAGACCAGGCTGGCCTCGAACTCAGAAATCTGCCTGCCTCTACCTCCCAAGTGCTGGGATTACAGGTGTGCACCACCACTGCCTGGCAGTGCTGGGAATTGAACTCTGGACCTTGGATGTGCTAGGCAAGTGCTCTACCATTAAGTCTCAGCCCCACCCAAAGTCAACTTCTGTTGCACCTTAAGATTGATTGATTGATTGATTGATTGATTGATTGATTATGAGTACAATGTAGGTGTGTGTATTCAATGTGGTCGTGAGCCATCATGTGATTGCTGGGAATTTGAATTCAAGACCTCTGCTCGCTCCCGTTGACCCTGCTCACTCGGGCCTAAAGATTTATTTATTATTATATCTAAATACACTGTAGCTGTCTTCAGACACACCAGAAGAGGGCATCAGATCTCATTACAAATGGTTGTGAGCCACCATGTGGTTGTTGAGATTTGAACTCAGGACCTTCAGAAGAACAATCAGTGTTCTTACCCGTTGAGCCATCTCTCCAGCCCCTGTTGCACCTTCTTTACAAATGAAGAAACCTTTCCCCTTCTCCCTGTCATCCCTTCCCTCCCCTGCTGCCTGAAAAGCCTGATTTTTTTCTGATGCTACTTTGATTCTGCAGTGCTCTTTTCCCTGATGTGGTGAACTGCATGCAGACAGACAACCTGGAGCTAAAGAAGCTGGTGTACCTGTACTTGATGAACTACGCCAAGAGTCAGCCTGACATGGCCATTATGGCTGTCAACACCTTTGTGAAGGTGAGTAGAAACCTGGTTTTTTGAGACAGGGTTTCTCTGTGTAGCCCTGGCTATCCTGGAACTCACTCTGTAGACCAGGCTGGCCTTGAACTCAGAAATCTGCCTGCCTCTGCCTCTGCCTCCCAAGTGCTGGGATCACAGGCATGCGCCACCACCGCCCTGCAGCTGCTCACTCTCTCACGTCCCTGTCTTTTTGGAGTGCTTGGCCCTCAGGCTCAATTGCAGACTTCTAGGCTTCCTTCTGCCTGTTCAGGCTGAGGGCCTCTTCCTCCAGCAGAGGGCCCCCTCTCTCCAGAACCACAGACCTAAAGACTGCCTCTTTCATTCCCTGTGAGGTCTACTGGCCTCTCATTCTCCTGGGCTAGGCAGTCATTCCCTGTGCCTACTTCCAGCACAGACTTGCGCAGGCATCTAAGAGCAGCTCTGTTCCCTTCCATAGGACTCCTTCCTGTGTGTTCTGTTACCAGATGAGGAGCAGAGCATGAGCGTGGGCCTTGACTCTAGCCCACTGATGCTCACACACAGGAAACTTAGGGGTCTCTGTGGCTGTGTGTGCCTGTAATTCCAGCACTTAGGAGGCTAAGGCAAGAGAATCACAATGACAATAGGCTGTAGCTAGGCTACATAGTGAGTTCCAGGCCAGTCTGAGCAACATGCCAAGCCCTGTCTCAAAAAAAAAAAAAAAAAAAAAAAAGTGTGGTGCTAGGAGCATGGAGGTTTGGATTGCTATTCTGCTCTGACTGGGTGAGCCCAGAACCTTCTCCAGAGCCTCAGCTTCTGTGGTTGGGAACCGGCCTTAGGAAGCAACAGAGAGTGTGTAGAGCCCCTAACACTGTATGCGACAGATGCTTGGCATCCATTCCGTGGCAGTTACTTTGAGTATTGTTGGCTGTGGTCGGTGGAGATCCCACAGCAGCTGCCTGATGTTGCTCAGAGCTGGAAGTCAGGAAGAATAGGAAGCCACAGATGACTCATCCCGCCCCCTGCCCCTGGCCAATGACTGGTTCCCCTCAGGACTGTGAGGACCCCAATCCCCTCATCCGGGCCCTGGCTGTGAGGACTATGGGCTGCATCCGAGTTGACAAGATTACAGAGTATTTGTGTGAACCACTCCGGAAGTGCTTGAAGGATGAGGATCCATATGTGCGCAAGACAGCGGCTGTGTGTGTGGCCAAGCTCCACGACATCAATGCCCAGCTGGTGGAAGACCAGGGTTTCCTGGACACGCTGAAGGACCTCATCTCTGACTCTAACCCCATGGTAAGTCGCCCACAGTAATTGGGATGCCTCCGCAGACTTCCTGGATTGCTTGAGATGACCTGGGTTGGCTTTCCACCTTAGAAGTCAGAGCCTTGCTGAATATCTAATTGTGATTCTTCCTTGCGGTGGTTTGCAGGGAAGTAGACCTGGATTTCCGGTGACCCTCTCAAACTAGCTACATGTAGGAAAGCTGCCCAGTCTTTCAGAGTCCTGCTTGTCTCATCATTAGATTTTTAGGAGGTCACATACCTGACCTCAGCTGGCCTAATCTGGCCAGCAGTGACTACCGTCAGTGCTGTTATCCATCCGTTTCCAGTTGCTGTCATGTCAGTAACTCCTAACCAAGACCTAACCGTTTCTAGGAATGTAGTCCTCTTCCTTGTAGGGTTGAAATGGTGTCACCTTCTTCTACAGAGTAGAAGACAGGACACCAGGATATATTAGGTGGAACCCAGTCCCCTCACTCATTGTGATGGCAGGAGTTTGCAGTGAAGTTTGTTGGGACCTGTAATCCCAGCAGTCAGAAGGCTGAGGGAAGAGGATTGAGAGTTAAAGGCAGTCATTAATACATAACAAGATGCCGGGTGGAGGTGGTGGTGCACACCTTTAATCCCAGCACTTGAGAAGTAGAAGCAGGTGGATTTCTGAGTTCAAGGCCTACAGAGTGAGTTCCAGGACAGCCAGGGCTACACAGAGAAACCCTGTCTCAAAAAAAAAAAAAAAAAAAAAAAAAAAAGATTTTTCCTTTCTTTCTCTTCCCTTCCCTTTCTCCCTCTTGCTCCATCTCCACTCGCTCTGGGCCCAGTTCTTTGTTTTCTCATTACAGATGGTTGTGAGCCACCATGTGGTTGCTGGGATTTGAACTCATAACCTCTGGAAGAGCAGTCAGTGCTCTTAACTGCTGAGCCATCTCACCAGTCCAAGATCTTTTCTATAAATTGAAAACTATGTAAGAAAAAAAAATGGAATATTTAAAACACTAGGCACTGCTTCCTCTCAGTATCCAACAGACACACCGACTGCTCATAGATTAAAGACTGCTAACTAGAACACTGTGTCAGAGAGGAAAGTTGAAAACATTGTAGAATGTGCAGGAAAGAAGTTGTCCTGGCAGAAACCGTTGGTAAACCCCTCACAGCCTACACTCACCCACTGCCAGCAGCTTGAAGAGATCTGTAGGATTCTTCTCTCCCTGAGCAGCAGAGCTGACAGCCGCTGCAGGGAACACTCTGGCCAGTAGAGGGAAGTTGGGTTACTAGCAGGTGTTGTCTTTTTTTTGAGACAGGGTTTCTCTGTATAGCCCTGGCTGTCCTAGAACTCACTCTGTAGACCAGGCTGGCCTCGAACTCAGAAATCCACCTGCCTCTGCCTTCCAAGTGCTGGGATTAAAGGCATGCGCCGCCACCACCGCCCGGCTAGGCAATGTCTTAAAGGTCCCTGGAGCCAGGCTTTTTTCCCTACTTCTTTCTGATGGCAGGTGTACTAATTTTAGTTTTGCTTTACAGAGGAGTCAGCGGGGTGTGTGCTTGTCATAGGCCGGACCCACTTGGAGCTCTAGAACTACCAATAGGGTCATAGCATATTCCTTATGGAACATCCCATCTTGATCTACTAATGTCGCTAGCCTCTGCGCTCCCTGACGTAAGCAGTACCTCCAGCCTCTACCCTTCTACCGTCTCATCCAGGTGGTAGCAAATGCAGTGGCTGCCCTGTCAGAGATCGCTGAGTCTCACCCCAGTAGCAACCTGCTTGACTTGAACCCACAGTCTATCAACAAGCTGCTGACAGCCCTTAACGAATGCACTGAGTGGGGCCAGATTTTCATTCTGGACTGTCTGGCCAACTACATGCCCAAGGATGACCGTGAAGCCCAAAGGTGAGCAGACGGAGCCCTTGCTTACCAGCTGAGTTGGGTATGGTCCTCATGGGGCTCTCTGAGTGGGGCTCAGACCCGAATGGGCCTCTTTCCAAGACCATTCTTCCTAGCATCAGACACACTGTAAGGGAACTAGCCAGCTACTCATCTCTAGAGCCATGCTATCGGTTGTATGGTTGCAGGCAATGAGCTTCCCGCTTGCTATGAACATAGATGGGGCCTGGCTAGGAACGGACAAGGATCTGTCTGGGTTAAATCTAGAGTTTTGTAGCTTCAAAACCACTAAATTTTTTAGGTACCTGAGTTCTGCTAGGTGCCTTCAGTGTTAGGTAATCTTCAAGTCTGTGAGATGTATCCTGTCATCCTCGACCACCTCACAGACAAGGAGACGGAATTAGTGAGGGTGAGGAACTGTGTAGTTCACCCAACTGCATCTGTCTACCGCCGTGAGTGAGTGAGTGAGTGAGGGAGGGAGGGAGGGAGGGAGGGAGTGTGTGAGTGCGTGCTTCAGCAGTGAGGAGGAGAGAGCTGACAGTTGGAGGTGTCTGCCCCGGGCAAGGCTCTGCTCTCATTCTGTTCATTTACATGCCTACAAGCCTATGACGAAGACACGATCGCATCAACTCTAAGGTGGGGAAACTGAGGCTCACGGTGTCTTGGGCCTGTGAGTCAGTAGGTAGCAGACAGGGAGGCCTTCCTCCTACAGAAGATAATCTGTTTTAGCCAGAGATTTAGTTTGGTTGATAGAATGTTGCTGAGCATACGTGAAGCCCTGCGTGCTGGTCCCAGCGCTGTGTCAACCATGAATGGTGGTGTGGTGGGTAGTCTCAGCACTTGGAAGTGGAGGCAAGAGAATCCGTGTGTTAAAACCGGTAGTAGAAGCCGGGCGTGGTGGCGCACGCCTGTAATCCCAGCACTTTGGAGGCAGAGGCAGGCGGATTTCTGAGTTCAAGGCCAGCCTGGTCTACAGAGTGAGTTCCAGGACAGCCAGGACTACACAGAGAAACCCTGTCTCGGAAAAAGAAAAAAAAAATTGGTAGTAGAACACTTGTGTCACAGACATGAGGCCCTAGGTTCAGTGCTAGTACTGGAAGAAAAATGAAAGTGGGGAGAAAAAGGGAGCGGCGTGGCCTGAGAAGCTCGTTGGCCACAGAGCAAGCTTATTAAGGTCCATCTGGGTCACATCTGTCTCAAAAAAACACATTTTGGAAAGTGAAAAGGAACTTTTCCCTGTCTTTCTTCACTCTGCTGGAATCGCTGGGCGCAGCATCTGTGAGCGGGTCACTCCTCGGCTTTCCCACGCCAACTCTGCTGTGGTGCTGTCTGCGGTGAAGGTGCTGATGAAGTTCATGGAGATGCTGTCCAAGGACCTGGACTACTATGCCACACTGCTCAAGAAGCTGGCCCCTCCCCTGGTCACACTGCTGTCAGCAGAGCCAGAGCTGCAGTATGTGGCTCTGCGCAACATCAACCTCATTGTACAGAAAAGGTACAGTGACTCCCACATGTTTGCCCGAGCGAGCCAGGGACCCTCCAGGGAAACTGACCTGTCACCATGTAGGAAGCCTAGAGTAGAAGGGGTGCTCAACCAGAGTACCTTTCCCCTCAGGGGGTCCTTGATAATGTCTGGGACATTTGGTTTTCACAAGCAGGGGTTGCTCCTGGCATCCAGTGGGCAGGGACCAGGGGCACTGCTCAGTGTCCTACAGTGCTACACAGTCCCAGGTCAGTGGTGTCAGCACACTGGTCAGCCTCAGAGGTAAGCACGAGGCTGCTTTGCCCTGACATTGGGCAGCTCAGAGCCTGTACAGTCCTTGAGATCTGGAGACTTTGTTTATGTGCAGTTTGCTTGGGGACAAAGTTCATAGGTCTCATTGAAATCCTCAAAATTGGAGACATTAGAGATGGTGAAAGATCGTGGACTTGGCCTCAAGCCTAGGGAGAAGTAGAGTGCTGGCAGCCTGCTTCCTTCCTCCTAAGGTGGTGACTCAGGAAGTCACTGCTCCCAAGGAAGGGCTCCAGTGCTAGATGGGGAAGGTCTAAAACGCCATGAGCAGCACCAATCTGAAACGTCACAGAAATGACCTCCTCTGAGGCAGCCCTGAGGGAGGGCATCTTGCAGCTGGGGCGGGATCTACCTCCTAAATTCTTCCCCTGGCCTTTAGTCTAGTACATATCTCTGTAGCTGGGGCTTAGCGATGGCAACTCATTCCTGCTGTCTGCTGCCGAGAACCGGGACCACGGCGGGCAAGCCCTGGGAAGGTAGTATACCATACTCTTTGTCACAGCATCTGTCTGGTTCTTGATATTTCTTAGAGGACTAAAGATATGTATTGAGCTGCGACATTTGCTAAGATTTGGAAGGTAAACGGGTAAAGTATCCTAAGTCCTTAAGCAACGTGATGAAAATTGGGCTTTGCTGTTGCAGTGTGGGTGTCTGTACCAGTGCCATGGGTTACTGCATTAGTTAGAACACAGGAACTTGGTCAGCATGCAAGGTCCTCTGTGCTGTATTTAACACGATAATCTCATAAGACATTGTCTGTGTCACGCGGGCATGACCCGTGCCAGCCTGACCTGATTGGGTGGCCTTTATAGAAGTCCTCTTCCTACTACCCATCTCACCTACCCCTCCACAGAGCACCCAGAGCTCTCCAGCCAGCTCTCTACACAGGTCCGTATGACAACACAGACTCCTGAGCTCCTCCTGAGGTGCCCCCACCACAGAGCTTCATCCCTGGCTAGAACTTCGTTTTAGAATTATTAATTTCTGTCTTGGGAAGGGCAGAGAAGTAGACATTGGATGGGCCTTTACCTTGCTCTCACCCGTTCAGTGTGTGACAGATACCAGCTTTATGACCTTTCTGAATTTCCTTGTCTTAGAAAAACGTGTCCTGTGGGACCATTGAAGGCAGCAGGCAGCAGCGGATGAGCAGTGGGCACACACGTAGACAGCTAGCTCGTTAGGTGACAGTTCCTCTTAGCAAGGGCCTTCATAAAGCAGGCATTGATGGTCCTAGCTGTTTCGTCTCCCTCATAAGAGTCTGTCTGTGTCTACAAACTCACCCTTACATTTTTAAGCTGGCTAGTATTTCCCAATAGTCAGCCGCTGTGCTACTCCCTGAGACTTTCTAAAATGCCTACAGCTTGGTCATAAAGGAGAGTATGGAGGAAGTCATGGAAGGGTTCCTCATAGGCTTTCCCTCTGCTGGAGGATCACAAGAGACAAGCAACGTGTGTGCAGTTTTCCTGCCCAGGGAGCCTGACTGACACAGGGTACATTAGGGGTTCACTCCAATGTCTCAGCACTCCAGGAGGAATGCAGGGTTTGATCATGAACCATATTGTTTGTAAGTAGTGCAGTCAACCATTTGTATTATTTAAAGAACAGGATAAATGTTCCCAGAGTTCAATTCATATACACCAGACCTCATACCAGCAGATCTGGGCCTATGGTGGGAATTGTTCATGCATAGTTCATTCTTATTTCATGGGTTGGAATCAAAAGCTGAGGTCACATGTTGGAATTAAAACCCTGGCCTGCTGCCTGCTAACCTTGTGAACTGTTTTTCCTTCCTGAGATGTGGCCCCCCAAGCTGTAGCCAGGCAGAACCACTGCTGATAATCACACAATCTTATCAGAGGTTCTGCCTCCCTAGAAATATTTCACCTGCAGCCCAGGAATTCCCCCAGCAGATATGGAATAGCTTCCTTGAAAGTTTTATGATGTTTGTTTGTTTGTTTGTTTGTTTGTTTGTTTGTTCTTTCTCTGGGCATCCTGCCCTGCCACCAGACCAGAGATCTTGAAGCATGAAATGAAGGTTTTCTTTGTGAAGTACAATGACCCCATCTACGTGAAGCTGGAGAAACTGGACATTATGATCCGCCTGGCCTCCCAGGCCAACATTGCCCAGGCAAGCAAGCAGAGTACAGTGGTGTGGGGCACAAGCTTTGGTGTCAAGACAACTTCCATACTAGCTGTGTCTGTAGGTCAGATCAGCTAAGCATGCTTGGTGTTGACGGTTTGTCTCAGAGAGAGTTCAGCATTGGGGGGGGGGGTGTGAAGAGCATTGTAAGCAGACAAAAACAACTAATGTTTTTATAACTGAAGGATGTTCTTAAGCTGTGTACACAGGTACACTTCTGAAGTCCCAGATACTTGGGTTCCTGAAACAGGAGAATCATTTGTCCTGAGATTATAGGCAACTATCCTGGGCAACATGTGTAGACTTCCTACATATAGGAAAGTTCACATAGTCTCCCTATTGCCTGTCATTTATTCACTAAAGAGTGATAATTGGACATCTAGGGATATCACTCAGTCAGTAAAGCACTTACTGGGGCAGTTATGAAGACTTGGAATTGATGTCCAGAATCTATGTTTAAAAAGCTGCGTGTGGGAGCTATAGAGATGACTCTGTAGTTAAGAGTACTCACTACTCTTTCAAAGGACATGGGTTTAGTTCTCAGCACCTACTTCAGGCAACTCAGGAACACCTGTAACTCCAGTTTCAGGGTATCTGCTTTCTGTCCTCTGTCGCGCGCGCGCGCACACACACACACACACACCAATAAAAAAAATATATCTTAAAAAAAATAAAACCAACTGAGTTTGGTGGTGTACCTTGATAATCCCAACACTGGAGAGGTAGAGACAGGCAAATTCCTAGGGCTGGCTAGCCAGCTAGCCTAGCTTCATCGGAAAGCTCCAGGCCAGTAAGAAACTACCTCAAAAAAAAAAAAAAAAAAAAAAAAAAAAAAAAAACACTCTGGGAGAGGGGGACCAGGAAGCGGGGCAGCATTTGGAATGTAAATAAAGAAAAGGTGGATGATTCTGAGAAGTGACTCCCAGGGTTGTCCTCCGGCTTCTACATGCATGTGCACACATATATATAGCCATACCCTTTGCCTCCAAAAGCAGTAGTTGAGGCTGGGAATGTAGGTCAGTGGTTAGAGCGTCTACTTAGCACGCAAGGCCCCAGATCAATCCCCAGCACTACACACACAATATAATGTCCTTGAATGTAGTAGCTGCTAATAGAAAGCAAAGGTGGTCGTCCCCTGCCACACAGTCATCCTCTACCTACCTTCTGGGTTATCTTCCTTTGAGGGTCCCAATGACACTCTCTCGGGGGCCGTCATGTAAGCAAGCAGCAGAATCGCGTGCTTTCAGTGTTTGTGCATTCCTGTTGCTCCGTCAGATCCAGCTAACTTATTTTTGTTTGGAGCACAGGTTTTGGCGGAACTCAAAGAGTACGCTACAGAAGTAGATGTGGATTTTGTACGGAAGGCAGTGCGTGCCATTGGCCGCTGTGCCATCAAGGTGGAGGTGAGTAGGTTCTGGGATTCCGTTCTTAGGCAGGGAGGGGGGAGGTGGTTAAAAAGCAAAGCAGCCCGATCCTAGCAGTTACTCATGATCCAGGAAATCCAAGGGGCACCAACAGCGTCTCCAAGGTGCCCACTATGCAGATTAAATTGGCTCTTTCTCACTTTAGGCCCTTGAGTTGCTACAGGTAATGCTGGTTCTACAGCATTGCTTAAGGCCACAGGGCAGCCAGCAGCTTCCTATTGACTTATCACAGAGATCTGGGGCAGGACCTCTGCCTGATAGGTATTTCAGTAGATCCCTTGATTGAGCTACTGGGCTTCTCCTCTGAGCTACCAAGCCACTCTAAAACCTGGGTCCTGGCATTTTATTCCCTCCCACTCTGTCCATTCCTTGACTGTTGGCCTAGACTCAATAGGTCTGTTGGTGGCTTAAAGATCCTGAGATAGCTATACTCAGTACAGACCCTTGAGAGAGTTAAGGCGTTATCCCCTTGATGTTTATTTGTTAGGGCCCTCCTGAGACTTCTGTAACACTGGGCTGTTATTGTGTGTATAAATAAAAGCGAAAGACTAGAAACTTTGTGGGTTTAGTCATAGCAGCCCATTTTATGGAATAAGCCAGAGATGGGGACAAATAAGGTGGCTCAGCCCTTGGGCTCTGCCTGGAGGAACTCTCCAGCTCGCACTGTAAGAGCTACACCCTGGCTTTCTCAGGGTCTTATCTATCTGTGTGTCCTTTTCATTCAGAGCCTTCCCTTGGCCCTTTTTCTCTACCTCCTCCACAAGGGAGAGTGATCTGTACTCACGCTAAGATAAGGACGATGGAGCAAAGTGACTTAAGCTCCTTGGCCTTGGCATGATGTTAGTCCTGTTGGAAACTGTGTGCCCACACTGCCGCTTTTCCCACACAGCAATCTGCAGAGCGCTGTGTGAGCACATTGCTTGATCTCATCCAGACCAAGGTCAACTATGTGGTTCAGGAAGCCATTGTGGTCATTAAGGACATCTTCCGCAAGTATCCCAACAAGTAGGTGCCCAGTCTTCCTGGTAAGAGGACAGCCTGGCTTCCCCTTCCTCCTCTCCTTTTCCATTTCACAAGCAACTTTCTCAGAAGAAACGTTTGTCTTTCTTCTTTTACCCAAACTGGCCATCCAGGCCAAAATAAAAGCAGCTAAATTCCAACAGCTAAAACATCTCCTATCAGCCGGTGGTGGCGCACGCCTTTAATCCCAGCACTTGGGAGGCAGAGGCAGGCCGATTTCTGAGTTCGAGGCCAGCCTGGTCTACAGAGTGAGTTCCAGGGCAGCCAGGGCTACAAAGAGAAACCCTGTCTCAAAAAACAAACAAACAAACAAACAAAAACATCTCCTATCTCCAGGCAATGGTGGTGCATGCCTTTAATATCAGCAGTTGGGAGACAGAGGCAGGCAGATCTCAGTGAGTTGGAGGCCAGCCTGGTTTACATAGTGAGTTCCAGGACAGGGAAACAGTCTCAAAACCAAACCAAAACACACACACACTATCCTTTGCTTCTCTCTCTCTCTCTCTCTCTCTCTCTCTCTCTCTCTCTCTCTTCTCTCTCTCTCTCTCTCTCTCTCTCTCTCTCTCTCTCTCTCTCGCACACACACACACACACACACACACACACTCCCTATCCTCAGCCTCTCTCCAGGTCTGAGAAGCTGCATGTCTTCATCGGTGCTCACATACTGGTTCAATAATACTTTCCCAGGTATGAGAGTGTGATAGCCACACTGTGTGAGAATCTGGACTCGCTGGATGAGCCTGAGGCCCGCGCTGCTATGATCTGGATAGTGGGCGAGTATGCTGAGCGGATCGACAATGCAGACGAGCTGCTGGAGAGCTTCCTGGAAGGTTTCCATGATGAGAGCACCCAGGTGAGCCTTCCAGTGGGCAGAGCCGGCCCCAAGCGCCTGGCCCACTTCTGGCCTGCCTTAGCTCTTTTCCCTCCCCTCCTCATGCTGCATTGCTGGTGTGAGCAGGCATGAATGGACAGGCTCTGTGTGCTCCCCTTTCTCCCCCCCTCCCCCAGCAGTGCCTCAGAAGACACAGCACAGTCTGGCATGTATGAAAAGTGATCAGAAGTTTCTGGCTTTGTTTTTAATTTCATATTTATCTTTGGTCAAACATTGACATGGTTCAAAATAGCAGCGCTGCAGGGACTTTACAGCGGAAATTCTTCCTCCATCTTCATCCTCGGCCACAGTTCTGCCCGGTATGAGCATCCTTGGTTTCTCAGTGATGCAGGGGTCGTCGGGATGTATGCATGTTCCTATGGTAGATATGTGTGCACACACGCGTACTCACCTGCAGCCAGTTCTTACTGTCCTTGGCAGCTGTGTTCCATGACCACTACAATTCCTGAGGAGCTAAGTACTGAGCTAGCACTCAGAAGAGACAGAAAGTTAGGTCCTGTGACGTCTAGATATTCTTATCAACTGGTCAACAGGTAACATTGATTCATTAGCATTGAACTCTGGCCAACAGCTCTGTGACTTGTGCCTGACTAAAGTTTATCTAGCATACGTATGGACAAGCACTGCAGCATCACAGCTTAGAGGCCATTTTAAATGAGAAAAGGATACTTTTTTAGAGGATGAGAGCTGAAACAAAGGTAGAGTGAGCCTTGCCTTGCCTTGTCTTGTCCAACATCAGCTTGGACCTCTACATCAAGTGATGTATGTTTCCAGTGCTCTGCCTGTGTGTACAGGTGGCCAGACAAGCCCTGTGTAAATACTGATTTTGAAGGGCGACAAGAGGTGGATTTACAAGCATAGAAGCAGGCTGTGGCAGTGTACACACGTGATCTCAGCATTTGTGAGGTAGTTTGTCAGATGTTTGCGGTCAGCGTTGGCTATGTAGAGAGTTCGAGTCTGGCCTGGGTTACATGAGACTCAGTCAGTAAACACAAAGTGGTGGGCTGCCGAGATGACAGTGCATAGTCCCCGCCACCCAGCATGACAGCTGAAATCCCGTCATAGGAACGCACTTGGTGTTAAGAGAGAACATGTCTCATGGCATGCACAGCCATTCATATACATACAGATAATAAACACCTGCAATAAAAATAAAACCAAGTCTTTACAAGTGTGGCGACATAAATGCTATATATATAGTAGTCCACTATCCAGCTTCAGATTGCTTAGGAGCTTGCCCTTAGGATATACCTGAGGGGCATGTCAGCGTTATTTATTTGTCCTTTAAGTCCATTGGACATTAATGTGTCTAGTCTATTTTTGTAAACGTACTGCTGTGATAGGCAGCATGGTGTAGAACTGAGTATTTCAGGGACGAACCCTTAAGCAGACAGCTTGGAGAGAAGGAACTGTACACTAGAGATCTGGGTAGCTCTTGCCTGATTTTGTTTGGTAGAGATCTTGTCCTGGTTTGACCTCCCATCTCAGATAGTACTTCCCTGCCTCTTGTATTTGGTTTGAACAGCTCGGAAGGTAGTGGGTGTAGTTTGTCTGTGAATTCGGAAATGTCTTCTGCCAGTGTAGGCAGTGTGACCTAGTAAGTCCAAGCATGCAGAGTGGAGTCAGAGACCCCAGAGCCCACACCTCTCATCCCCCACTCTCACTTAATGACTGTGTTCATCTTAACTGTGTCTAGCCCGTCAGAAGTACTCGTCAGTGGTAGTGTTGACCTGGGGCAAAATTAGATTCAAAGGGGAGGTGGCTCAGGAGGAAGCAGAGCCTGCTGGTCCCACAGCCCCATGTCTGAGCAGCTCGGGCCTCCCCAGACTCCTGCTTGCATTATGGTGTTGGGGCTGTCTCTGTCACTTCCATGGCTCTGCCTTGGTCACAGTCCCACAAGCAGGGTTACCATGGGTAACAGTTCAGGCTCAATCCTTAAAGTTTTAACAATTCCCATGGAAAGAACTTTTACACCAATGGCCCAACAGAAGCCCCAAAATCTGTCTGTGTTTTCTGGAGCCATTTACCAAGACTGATCAGCCAGCCGTCCATTCTGATGTGCGTGGATCGGAAGAGACAGAATGGCACTCTCTGAAGGAGAGCCAGCCGAGTGGGCGCTAAGTGAGCAAAAGCAGCAGATGTCCTCGCCGCTGCTCACCTCCCACTGCCGCCCGCCCGCCGCCTGCCTGCCCGCCGCCTCTGTGCGGCTTCATTTTTACACCAGACCTGTCTGTGCCTCCCAAGGCGGCCAGCCTTGCCTGGATTGTTTCTGACCTGTAACCAAGTCCTCCTTAAGGTTAGGGCAGAGGATTGCCTCATGGTATAAACTGCCAAATATTTGGGTTAGTCTTGTAGCCTCTTCCTGCACAAGAATAAACCTGCTAAAGAGCCAGGGATTGGGGAAGTTGGAAGGAAAAGCTGAGTCAGGAGTATATAGGGAAGAAAACATCCCTGAAATTCTGAGCTCACTTTCCATGGTCCTTAAAATCACCAAGCCCTTGCCGTGTGTGCCGGTGGGCGCACAGCCCCAGCCCCAGCCCCAGCCCCAGCCCCAGCCCGTGCCGGGTGTGCCGGCGGGCGCACAGCTCCAGTCCCAGCGCACACCAGGGTTATTGCTGTTTAGCTGACTCTGCCACTGGCCAAGAGTTACGCCCCATCTACAGAAGAGGACACTGCCTCAGTAGCTTAGTGACTGTTGGGACGAGAGTCCAGCTGAGGAGTGGCATCACTCTAGCTCCTGACAAGTGCTGTGGGCTGTTGCACACCTCACACGACCCCAGCTCAGCTCCCGGCCAAAGCAGGCTATTGCTTTTTTTTCTCTTTGGTTTTTTTGTTTGTTTGTTTGTTTGTTGTTGTTTTGTTTTGTTTTTGTTGTTGTTTTTTGAAGGGTGCTTTTGCAACAGGGTTTCCATACATCTTAGACTGGCCTCCAACCAGTATCTCTGATCTTGCTTCCAACTCCTCAGTACTGGGATTGCAGGTATGAACCACTCTCAGTTCAGGCCATGGCTTCCTCACTGACTGAGGAATGGCTGGAGTCCCGTGTGGAAGCCGCACACTGGGCTGACTCCTGCCTTGGGCAGAGCTGCACACAGCGGCTCTTCCTCCTCCACTGACCCATGTGTCAGCAGATGGCAAGAGGCCAGGGGCGAGCTCATTCCCAGAAGAAACCTCTCCTTTAGGTTTTTATTATTTATTCATTTTTTTAAAGATTTATTTCATGTATGTGAGTACACTGTAGCTGTCCTCAGACACCCCAGAAGAGGGCATGATATCCCATTACAGATGGTTGTGAGCCACCATGTGGTTGCTGGGAATTGAACTCAGGACCTCTGGAAGAGCAGTCAGTGCTCTTAACCACTTGAGTCATCTCTCCAGCCCCCTTATTTTTTTTTAAAAGGAGCATGGCAGGGTACATTACAGCACCTGAGTGGAGACCAAAGACAACTTCCAGAAGTTGGTTCTCTTTCCACCATGTGAGTCCCAGGGATCGAACTCGGATTCAATCAGCCTTAGCAGCAAGCATCTTTACCCACTGAGCCATTCTACCAACCCATCTTCTCCATTCCTACTCCTGTTGTCAGACTACCCTGCAAGCCAGGAAGATGGCACCACATCACCAGAGCTGCTGCTGCTGGCTGCCTGGACCATTGCTTCCTGCTTGGTCCTGTCCCAGGCTGACAAAAGAGAAAGGCTCAGGAAGGACATCTGCAT
This sequence comes from Apodemus agrarius, assembly GCA_964023405.1. Taxonomy (NCBI): domain Eukaryota; kingdom Metazoa; phylum Chordata; class Mammalia; order Rodentia; family Muridae; genus Apodemus; species Apodemus agrarius. The sequence goes on from OZ030016.1 coordinate 77,236,962, forward strand.
GGTTTCATGCACACACTGTTTTCAGCCATGAATTTCTCTCACCCTCCCTTGCCCTCCTCCCTCTCTCTCCCTCCCTCCCCCCTCTTCTTTCTGTTTTTGTTTTTGTTTTTTGAAACAAGGTTTCTCTGCATAGCCCTGGCTGTCCTGGAACCCACTCTGTAGACCAGGCTAGCCTCCAACTCACAGAGATCCACCTGCCTCTTCCTGTGGAGTTATGGGATTAAAGGTGTGCGCTACCACTGCTCGGAATGCCTTTCTTTCGTGCTCATAATCAATAGCATCTAAAATGACATGGTGGTTCATGCCTGTAGTTCCAGGACTTGGGAGGCTGAGGATGGAGCATCGCTTTGCGTTTAGGCCAGCCTGAGTAAGTTAAGAGTGAGTGATCAGCCGGGGCTACGGAGTGTGAGCCTGCATCAAAAGCAGAACAAGTAAATAAAAATGCAGTGAATATTTAAAAACCGTCGGCACTCTGACAGATACTCAAGCCTCTGGACTCTGGGTACATGGAACCTTGAGAAAGGAATTCAGCAACTGACTCAACATGTGGTTTGAACCACATCCACTCCAGTCTTGGAAAATCAGCAAGCTAAGCCATCCACCACCTTGACCAGGCCTTCTAGAAGACATGGCATATACTTCGAAAAGCTTCTCAAACAGGGCCCAACATGGCCCCTCTTAAAAACCTAGACAATCTCAGTAGCCTGTGGCGAGGAGGGCCTGGTGTGCTCTTTCAGCATGCATCACAGCACAGATTTCTTGAATTTCTTAAGCGCCTCTTGTTCCCTGGCACTAGCCTAAGCAGTATAGAGTCAACAGTGAGCTAGACAAACCCTATCCCACCCATCAGAAGCTGGCAGTCAGCCCATCGGGGTGGCACACAGCACTCAGAAGGCAGAGGCAGACAAAGCACTGTGAGCTCTAGGACAGCCAGAGCTAAATAGTGAGACCTGTCTTGAGAAGAAAAAAAAAGACAACGCTCACAGCCATGCGGACAGCCTGGTAGCTGATAAGGACACAGAGGAGACTGTCAGTGTGGGGCTGAGGACCAGCATGACTACCATAGGAGTGCCAGCAAGGCTGAGGACATGGATGGAATGGAGGGCTTGGGGACACTTCCTACCTTCTGATAGGATAGGCGTGTAGTTCCTCAGTGGCGGCCTAGCTCTGTGGAGCCTGGCTGGCCTGTGCTCTGCATCTCTGTGCCAGTCACACTTGTTGCCTTTTGAAGCAAACCTCTCTTAGAGCCATGGGCTTGAAGCTCTGGCAAACATCTAGGAATCCAGCTGAGCCCTACCTGCCACATAGTCCGGTGCCCAGATCCAAGTTCCTCAGTAGCATCCCCAAGCCGAGGAGAGCTGCTCTTGGTTCCCATCTGTTCTGAGACCTGCACACCTCCCTTGGTTGTACATCTCAGCCTATTTGCCTTGTCCCCTGTAGGTCCAGCTCCAGCTCCTGACAGCCATTGTGAAGCTCTTCCTGAAGAAGCCGACAGAGACCCAGGAGCTGGTGCAGCAGGTCCTCAGCTTGGCCACTCAGGTAGTGCCTCCTCTCTGCTGCTCCTCAGACCAGATCAAAGAAGCTCTGTTCCTGGGGGCTGGTCTCCCTCCAACCTCTCAGGGTAGCACATGTGCGAACTGATGCCAGAGTAGCCCAAGATCCCTGACTTCTGGGGTGTCAGAGTCACAGACAGATCACATAGCATGATGTCTCCCTGAAACTGAAGAGGGTTATATGGGAATGAATGCTGGAAGATTCACTGCAAGGTAGGGGAATGAAGACAGGAGTAGGCGTGACCTGCCTGAACTAGACATCCAAGGAGACAAAGCTGAAAGTTGGGGGCTTTAAGTGTGCCCCTTAAGGTGGTTTGGAAGCCAACTTTTGGGTATGTTCAGAATCATTGAATGAGATGGGTATGGTGGTACATGCTTTTAATCCCAGCACTTGGGAGGCAGAGGTAGGCGAATCTCTGAATTCAAAGGCAGCCTGGTCTGCATAGTAAGTTCCTGATAATCCCTATCTCAAAAACTGAAAAAAAAGGAAAGGGGAAAAAAAAACTGTAATAAGGCTGGTCTGTGGGAGGGCCCCCTTCTCATATGGGAAGGAGTTACACAGGCTGCTCCAACCCCACCCCCAAGGACTCAGACAATCCAGACCTTCGGGACCGTGGCTACATCTACTGGCGTCTGCTCTCCACGGACCCTGTGGCTGCTAAAGAGGTGGTACTGGCTGAGAAGCCCCTCATCTCAGAGGAGACAGACCTTATTGAGCCTACGCTGCTGGACGAACTCATCTGCTACATTGGCACACTGGCCTCTGTCTACCACAAGCCTCCCAACGCCTTCGTGGAGGGCGGCCGAGGAGTGGTACAGAAGAGCCTGCCTCCCCGCACTGCCTCGTGAGTACAGCTGCCTAGCATGGATGCAGGCCTTAGAAGATGGCCCCTGCAAGGCCTTAGTTTAAGCGAACTGGGATCCTCGCCACTTAGAGCCATGTTTAACGCATACTAGGTACCCACCCTCACCTCATGTAATCTTCTGAAGTATGGAAACAAAATGTCCATTTAAGCCGGGCGGTGGTGGCACACGCCTTTGATCCCAGCACTTGGGAGGCAGAGGCAGGCGGATTTCTGAGTTCGAGGCCAGCCTGGTCTACAAAGTGAGTTCCAGGACAGCCAGGGCTACACAGAGAAACCTTGTCTCGAAAAACAAACAAACAAACAAACAAACAAACAAAAATGTCCATTTAACAGATGAGGAGAGTGGACAGTTCAGGACCCCAAAGCTAACAGAATGACTTCTACTTCCAAAAACCTGTTCCCACCACTCTCTTGCGCCTGGGTGGCTGGTTTGGCCAGCATCAGTCCTTGGAGGCTGGTATCTGGTTTCCTTTTGAGAATAAGCTAGAATATGCACAGTTGGCTTATCCCATGAGACTAAGGAGGCAGAGAGACAAGTCATATATTCCTGTGCCACGCCCCCAGACATAGAGGAGACCCAGAGCCTGACTTATGCAAAGATCTTGGAAGCTAACATCTCTTTACCTTCCCTGGAACATTCTGAAACTGTCACCCTACCTGATCCTCTCTGTGTCCAACAGGAGTGAGAGCACAGAGAGCCCTGAGACAGCCCCTGCTGGAGCACCTGCTGGTGATCAGCCTGACGTCATTCCTGCCCAGGGTGACCTGTTAGGTGACCTCCTTAACCTGGACCTTGGGCCCCCAGTGAGTGGCCCACCCTTAGCTGCCTCCTCAGTGCAGATGGGAGCTGTGGATCTTCTTGGTGGTGGCCTCGACAGCCTGGTATGTCCTCGGTCCCCAGCTGATGTTATTGCTCTTCAGAGGAGCAGGCTTTGCTGCCCTCTTTGCTGTGTCAAATGGGAGGGTGTGTGCAATGCTCGTTCTGCTCGGTGCCGAGTGTGTAGCTGAGGCTGTGCCTAGCTTTAGCAGCCAGGGCTTTGTCTGCTCACACTCAGGCTACCAGCTAGGGAGAGCAGCCCAGACAGGCCTCGTGGAAGGTCGAAAGAGGAATGGAAGCCTACTCCAGGGTTATTCTGCCCTTCCTCAGGCACGTAATGGGCCTGGGCAGAGGCAAACTTCTGAACCTTCCCCTTGGTGTTAATAGTCTGGCCACGAGAGAGCTTAGGACAAAGTACAAATTATGACTCAGGGTGTGAGGGAGGGTGCCAGGCTGAATAAGGCCATGAGGAAGGACAGTGTCCTTCGGAGGGATGGGCTCTGGGCCTCAGAACAGACTCCTCCCACCTAGAGCCACTGTTAACTAACCTCTTTCTTTCTCTTGTCTCATGTTCCTTCCTTGCCTCTCTCTCTGCATGCTGCTGCCTGTCTCTTCACCCTGCCTGCTTCTGCTTGGAGATGGGGGATGAGCCTGAAGGGGTATGGTTCAACCCTCTGTCACCAATCCTTTATCTGTGCTGAACCTTGGCCAATGGTCCAGTGTCTGAGCAGTCTCTGCTGTGATTTCCTGGCATGCATTTGCCTCTGGCCACCATGCCCACAAATTCTCAGTGTACACAACCCCATGACAGTGACACCTTGTCATCCTAAAGACTGCTGGCCCTCAGCCCTGAGCTTCTTGCCTAGAGGGGGGAGCCCCGTATGCTAGAGGCTCCCCTTGGATGGCTTGAGTCTTCTCCCAGAGATCACTCCTTGAGGTTCAAGGCCTGTGGGACTCTGGGGTGCTCAGCCTCTTTTCCACCTACTTCACTTTGTCTTGTTTCTGCTACTTGAAGTTGATGTGGAGGGTGGTCCTGTTCTTACCCCACTGTTTTCAAAAGACCCAGGTGACTATTCCTCCTGGCCCCTAATGTCCCTGTCTCATGCATGTCTTTGATCTGTTTGCCAGATTGGAGATAGCAACTTCGGGGCATCTTCAGCATCGGTGGCAGCAGCACCAGCACCAGCCAGACTTGGAGCACCCATCAGCAGTGGCTTAAGTGACCTCTTTGACCTGACCAGTGGTGTGGGCACCCTTTCAGGATCCTATGTAGCTCCCAAAGCAGTAAGTCCTTCATGTACTCTCCTGGCTGGAACAGAGAAAAGAAACTGGATTGGGATTGCTAAGGCCTCCACTGAACTCGGCCCTGTGAGGCTGGGCGATGAGCCGGAGGGTGCAGTCCTCTGCCCCAGTCTTCACTCTTCCTGACCTCTAGCTATGGTCTCGGATTCCCACAGCATCTGTTGAGCAAAGATGGGAATGCAGTGCAGGCTGTTGCCTGTGGAAAGGCCAGGAGGGAAGTGGTTTGTCAGAGCACAGGTTCCCAGTACTGTTAGATCAGTGCCTCAGACAGAGAACTTGTCTCTGAAGAAGACTGATGGCCTGTCCACACAGGCAAATAAAAGATAGCCATGTCTCCATCAGTATGTGGAGGCAGCGTTATAGACAGCACACCTGCCTGCATAGAGGACATGACAGGCAGGGGTAACCTTAGTACTTCAGCACGAGTAGTGTGGCCGCTGGTACTGCGCAGTGGCAGCTGACTCTCAGTACTGTTCCAACAGAGCAGGTGCTAGGGTGGTGGTGGAAACTATAATCCCAGCACTTGGGAAGCAGAGGCAGGAGGACCAAGGATTCAGTGTCACCAGGCATGGTGCTGCATGTCTTAATCCCAGCACTTTGGTGGCAGAGACAGGCAGATCTCTGTGGGTCCCATGCCTGCTAAGGCTATGTAAAAAGACCCTGTTTTCAAGGCCAGGATGGGGTACACCCCTTTAATCCTAGTACTCAGGAATTAGAGGCAAGTGGATCTCTGTGAGTTTGAAGCCAGCCCGGCCTACCTAGAGAGTCCAGTCAGGGCTGCATAATAGAAAGACCTTTCTCAAGAAGAAAAATAAAAGGAAAAGAAAGAGAAGAAAAACACAAAACAAGCTCCCCACGAGTTAGTCTTGAGAACTTCTGTGTGTTTGTGTATTTCTGTATATATAAAGACAGCATTCCTGTCTTTAGTCCCTGAAACTCAGTACCTCACCCCCTTACCTCATGTTTCCTGGAGAATGGCCCATAAGTACCCAGTGTGTTCCTGAGGGTGTCATTGTTGTCGTTTCTTGGGGCAGAAAGCCAAGCCAGGCTCAGTGCTTGCTCCTGGTGCAGGGTCAGGATTAGCCACTGGAGAAGTCTACACTGGATAATGAAATGGTTCCATTTACAACAGTTGAGCTTTAGCACTGTGGAAAGGGCTGGAGTTGCATAGAGCCCAAAGGAGAATATCAAGGTGCTTTAGCAGCCTAGACAACAGCAGCAGCTTTGGAGCACAGACAGAGCCTAAGACAGGAAACCTTTTTCAGTGGTGAGGCTAGCAGGATATGAAGGGGCTGAAGCCATTCTCATGTGAGCAGCCATACAGTGACACACACTGAGATACAGCCATTGCAAAGCCATGGGTGAAGAGCTGAGCTTGGCATATGAACGCTGGTGCCTGGTACTAGGAAGGGCACAGTGTGGGTTATGTCACTCGGGCCAGGGAAGCTCTACAAGGACAAATGTGGCCTCATTATTTCACTACACAGGTTAGAGGCCAGGTCAGCTGAACCTCCAGCTTCTGAGGTTCCCATCTCAGAGGCATTAGGGCCCCCCACACAAGTCTGTAAGCAGCACCCACACCTCCGTGACCCAGCCTCACCCACAGAGCAGGTAGCCAGGACCCTAGGCAAGCCCTTAACACGCTCAGTCCCTGAGAAATCCGCATGACAGCAGCTTCGCCACATGCATCAGCAGGCTGGATGCCAGGCACGCAGCAGCCCGCTCAGCAGCAGCCCACAGGGTCCTCCTACAGCCATATGTTCCTGTTATTCATTTTATGGTTGAGAAGTTTGAGTGCTTTTGCCTGTGGCCACTTAGCTCGTAAGTGACAGAATGTGGAATTGCATGCAGGGCAGTGACACTGTAGCCTGTGCTTCCACGTCTGTCACTGTGCTGCGGAGTGGACCCTGCATGCTTTCTGCTCTGAGGCAGGGTCTCACTATGAAGTCCCATGCTGGCATTGATCTGTGGCAGTTCTTCTGCCTCAGTTTCCAAAGGGCTAGGATTGTAGACATGTGTGACTATATACTTTGTCAGGTCACAAGTCAGTCAGCAGGACCAGAGTACAGTGTGCTATAGCCACAGCTAGTTGCCTGCTATACAGATTGTTAACACCAAGTACCGGGTCAAAACGTACTCATTAAAGTCCTAACAGCCAGGCGGTGGTGGCACACGCCTTTAATCCCAGCACTTGGGAGGCAGAGGCAGGCGGATTTCTGAGTTCGAGGCCAGCCTGGTCTACAGAGTGAGTTCCAGGACAGCCAGAGCTACACAGAGAAACCCTGTCTCGAAAAACCAAAAAACAAAACAAAACAAAAAATCCTAACAGCCAGGCGGTGGTGGCACACGCCTTTAATCCCAGCACTTGGGAGGCAGAGGCAGGCAGATTTCTGAGTTCGAGACCAGCCTGGTCTACAGAGTGAGTTCCAGGACAGCCAGAGCTATGCAGAGAAACTGTCTCGAAAAACCAAAAAAAACAAAAAAAAAAAAAAAAAAAAAAAAAACAAAAAAAAAAAAAAAAAACAAATCCTAACAGCCATACTTGGGTTTTTCAAGGGTTCATGATCCTGTTTGCATTTTACAAGATGATCCCAGCTGTTGTAGAAAAGGAGGGAAGAGAAACCTGGGCAGCCACCTGAGTGAAGTGGTACCTTGAGAAGTAGAAGCCAGGAGGGTAGATGTCGGGCTGTGTAGTTATAACACAAGGCCCAGGTACACTGGGGGACTTGTGGAAGCTGTCTGCTAGAACTGTAGCCTTTTACTATCAAGAGGCCAGTAAGCCATTCCGGTAAGCCATTCAGGAGACAAAGGGTCTGAGAGGCCTGTGTAACCCAAAGGGTGACACTTACAGTTGACCTTCACAGGCAGGATTGACTCTTGCCATTTATTTAATAGACACTGTGTGTACAGCAGCTCCACACTAGGCTCTAAGCTGCAGGTGTAGATGGAACATCAAAACACTTCCCTCAATGGTCTCTGTGCAAGCAGTGAGGAGGAGAGATGGGCGAGCTCCTGAGGGCGAGCTCCCTGATGGGGGAACTCTGTTCCTCGGCCTGCTCAGAGGGCAGGCAGGACAGCAGCGGGTGAGAACTTCTTTCCTACTATCCGTACTTTCAGGTCAGGCCAGTTTCTTCAGCGGAAGACTAGACATATCTCCTGCAAGGAAGGACAGGCTGTAACAGCAAGGAGAGCTCAGGCAGCTGTAGCCAGGATCCAGAATGCTGCGGGGTCTCAGCTCTGAAGATGTCCTTTTGGTCCTCAGCTATTCTAATATACAGCTATACCATAATGCTGGCCCTGGGTGGGCTACAATATTAGCTTTATCTTATCGTCAAGGTGCATTTATCATGCCTTAGTGGTAGAAGCAGGTTGATCAGAAGGCCCTTTAGAGAAGAAAAAAGGAAGGAAGAAAAAAGGAAGGAAGGAGGGAGGGAAAGAAGGAAGGAAGGAAGGAAGGAAGGAAGGAAGGAAGGAAGGAAGGAAGGAAGGGAGGGCCCTGTGGGTTGGGAAGAGAGAGAGCTCCTCCTCCCTCCTCCCTCCAGGTCTGGCTCCCGGCCCTGAAGGCCAAAGGGCTGGAGATCTCCGGCACCTTCACCCGGCAGGTCGGCTCCATCTCCATGGACCTGCAGCTGACTAACAAGGCCCTGCAGGTCATGACAGATTTCGCTATCCAGTTCAATCGTAACAGGTGAGCCATGGCCAGACTCAACAGCAGTGTCTTGACCACTGTGTGGACTTGAAAGCCCCAGACAGAGTGGACAGAGCACCCCTGCTCACTTCCCCTCCACTGCCCAAAGGATAGTTTGTCAGAACTCACTGCTCTAAGCCAGCCACGACCACTGGAATTGCCTACATCTGCTCTCCTCCCAGGCCCGCGTCACTTTTCTGTTGGGGGCAACTCTGAAAAAGTGGGTTGAGTAGTAGGCCTGCTAGCCAGCCTCCCCTGAGAGCAAGGCAGGCCTCAGCCCAGCTTTCTCCTCAGACGAGGACTCACTCTGAGAATGAGTAGTAGCTGCTCCAAGCTCCTCGGTGTCCCCAGCCCCGTTTCCTGTACTGCACATTGGTGAGGAGACATGCTGCCCAACACCGGGAGCCAGCAGGGCCAGGCTCTCTGATGAGGGACCTTGGCAGCCCCTCTTGATGATTCCTCTTCCTGAGTGGCTCCAACGGTGAGCGAGCTGAGCCTCTGAGGAGCTGACTGAAGGGAAGGGCGGCTTCCTCAGGGGAGGCCGCGGCAGTTTGGGGAGGCCGCGGCAGTTTGGGGAGGCTGCGGCACCGCTGCCTCCTCCGTTCCCAGGACACCAGAGACCTTAGGTGCATGACTGCTCGGCAGACCTCTGCGTTAAACCTTCCTGGCAGTGGATCCTAAGCCCAGGACTGCGGAGTATTAGTCTCCAAGGAGCCGCCTGACAGTCTGAGTAGAGCAGAAGTTGTTTACTCCTTGTAATTCAAAGGCCCTGCCCAAGGTCGCAGAGCTGACAGTGATGGCAGGCCTGGGCTTCCCTCTGGATTCGAAGCAAGTCATAGTCTGAGTTTCAGTTCTCAGCAGCCATTCTCCCTGTAAGAGCTGGGAACAGGTGTAAGCCAGTGCCTCAGTGAGAGGCTGTGTTCTCACCGGGAAGAGGGAATTGTATTCCTGATGTTTACCAGTATAGAAATTGGCCTATTGCCACATGCTACCCTGGACATTCGGAGTCTCAGTTCAGGTTCCCTCCACACCACTGTGACGGCCGTGAGATAGCATGACCGGTTGGAGTTCAGTTAAGTCTGTCTTCCCAGGGGTGTTCATAGCTGTCTTTTGAGTTATGGGTCTTAGCAGTAAATATCTAGGCTGGCAGTTTTCCATGGAGAAACTTGTCGCAGCCCCTGGTGTTGGGTGGAGGTCCTGAGGGAAGGAAGGGGCAGGGCTGTGCTATCATGGCCTACAAGGAACCAGCCCAGAGGAGAAAAAGCAGCAGAGAAGTCTTGCAGACCCAGGGTCTTGCCTCCTGACTACATGGTCAGTAGAGCAGGGGTGGTCATGAGCTTGGCAGAGCCTGACTTAATGAAGCAGCTCTGTGCCCACCACTCCTCCACACACTCCCTACAACTTCCACGGGCCTTCTCTCTCTCTCTTCAGCTTTGGCTTGGCCCCCGCCGCACCACTCCAAGTGCACGCACCGCTCAGCCCCAACCAGACCGTGGAGATCTCCCTGCCTCTAAACACAGTGGGCTCAGTCATGAAGATGGAGCCTCTAAACAATCTTCAGGTGTGTCCCCACAGGGCCAGACACCCCGTTTCTATCCAGTCTCAGCCGTGTGGTGGATGCTAGCTAGCCGTATGTGCAGGAAGCCAGAGAGAACCGTGCTCTTGGCTGCAGGTGGAGCCTGGGCTAGGGGACAAGGGGCAAGGCCACAAGGGAGGGCTCTATGAGAACACCTGCTCTGGGCCCTCGGAGGTGGGGTAAGCCCAGGAATCAGGGTGTCAAGCCTTGGGGACTGACTGGAGACCCCCATGCCTAGGTGGCTGTGAAGAACAACATTGACGTCTTCTACTTCAGCACTTTGTACCCACTGCATGTCCTCTTCGTGGAGGACGGGAAGATGGGTGAGTGGTGAGGGGCCCGGGGGTTCGAGCTGTAGGACTGCAGCTAGAGAGCCGGGGAAGGCTAGTGCTGTGATACGGATCCACAGGACAGCTTTGCCTTCCGACGGGATCTTCAGCTGACCCCGGGACCCCATCTCTGGCTTGCCGGGGGCCTGTGCCACCGCACTTGTGAGCACTGCTGCCCACCCTTTCGCTTGTCTGGGCTGCAAAGAACCAGGTCAGTCACCATACCTGGTGGCTGTGTGACTCATCACCTTTGCCACAGAACCATGTCTAACACGCAGGTTGCACCGAGGGAGGAGGGGAGGTCAGAAATCCGGGAAGGCAAAGGAGAGGCCGGAAGCAGAGGGTGCTCGGGAACAAGCCTGTGTCCTGAGCGGAAGCGGAGGGAACTGGAGGAGCGAATGCCTTCACTCAGCACACAAGCCCAGACCCATTCCTGCCACGGGTGCAGGGGCCCCGTTTGTCAGGTTCCCAGCTCATCCCGCCCTGTTCACCCTGCAGACCGGCAAATGTTCCTGGCCACGTGGAAGGACATTCCCAGCGAGAACGAAGCCCAGTTCCAGATCAGGGACTGCCCACTTAACACAGGTGGGCCCCTCCCCCACCCCAGCCCACACGCCCTCCCCTGGCCCCACTGACTGTGGGTCTAATGTACCTTTCTCATCCTGCAGAGGCTGCAAGCAACAAGCTGCAAAGCAGCAACATTTTCACTGTCGCCAAGAGGAACGTGGAGGGCCAGGACATGCTCTACCAATCTCTGAAGTTGACCAATGGCATCTGGGTGCTGGCAGAGCTGCGGATCCAGCCAGGCAACCCCAGCTTCACGGTGAGAGCCCCTGTACCCACTGCCAGGTCTTGACAGTCCACCTCCCTGCCCCGACAGCGCTTCCCGAAACAGCCATCCAAGTCTGCGCTGCGCGGGGACTGATGGTGTCCCTGTGCCAGGAGCCCACGTGAGAACTGGCTCTTATTCAACCGCATCCCGTTACCCAGAGAAGACACTAGGCACATAAACACTTAGCCCAGGCAAGAAATAGTATCACTGGCTACAGGAGTTGGCCCCGCTGCCTTATGGGTGCCTGAGTGCCTGCCCAGGGGCACACGGATTTCAGCAGGCCATGATTCTACACCGAGTCAGAGCCGTCAGGGACAGGTTCTCGGGTGGGCTGGGTATTTTGTAGTCCAGGCGTTGCTTCCCCTGTGCACCCTTGCCTGGTGGGCGTGGCCCCTCCCAATGCTGGTGACCGTGGCGCTGGTTGGTGGGGCTGATGGTGGCTGAGGTGGTGGTAATTTCCATCTTCCTGTTTGGTTGCTGCATGTCCATCTTCCCTGCTGGCACCATGGTACAGGACTTGGAGGTTAGCAGATTGCTCTGTCTTCTTGTGCCCGCCTCCATCCTCCGAGCCCCGCCCCCATCCTCCCAGCAGTACTGCGCATGCCCTCTTGCCCCAGTGCGTTCCGCTTTCCCCGTCTCTCGGCCTCTGCTCCCAAGGCCCTGCAGAGATGCATGGAGGCTACCAACGCCAGGCTTTCCAACCACCTGCGCCTGCCCGGTGTGCAGAGCCCTTAGAGGGGGCTCGTGGACCCCTGGGGCGGGGGCACTGCTGCTGAATCCAGAAGTCTGCTTGCCACGCCTTCATAGTTGCAGCCTCAGACAGACCTGATGTTCTCAAGTGGAGGGCTAGTTGGCTTCCTTCCCTTCTGCCTGGAATCCCAAAGCCCAGACCTTACCCAGCACTGAGGCAATTCCACAAACTTGCTTCCTGTGCAGGAGCCAGAGCAATCCCCAGGAGAGATCTGCTCCCCCTTAACCCTCTGCCCACCAGGACTGTATGTCAGAATTGCCCGACCTAGACCTCCAGAGGTTAGAGTGGGGCAGACAGCCCAGAGGGGTGAGCTGGGCATTCCTGACGGCTGGTGAATCCAGCCGCCTGCCCGTGGCTCTGGTGGCAGAACTGACAGCAGGCGTGGGGGCTGCAAGTATATTTGGTGCCCGCCCGGCTGACTGAGGGCCGCCGCCTCTGCTTTCCCTCACATCTGCCCGCTCTTGGCTTCCAGCCTGCCGTGTGCATGCTCGCTTCTCCAGCGCGCGCCCGCCCTCCTTCCCTTTCCCAAAGGATAAGTTCTTTCCCTGCCTCCTCCTCTCCTGCAGCTGTCCTTGAAGTGTCGAGCCCCGGAGGTGTCCCAGCATGTGTACCAGGCCTATGAGACTATCCTCAAGAACTGAAGTCCCTCTCGCATCCCCTCAGCCTTCTGCCAGCCCAATCATGGAACCCGCGGGTGGCAGTACCTCCTCCTTTCTTTGAGGAAAGGCCAGGTGGGCTCCTGAACCACCCAGGAGGCTCCCCCGATGCTGAGGGCCTGGAGCAGGGCCACGTCTCCTCCTAGAGTGAAATCTCAATGCATCTCCAGTGGCTGCTTTTTTCTATTGCTGTTGATGTGGATCAAAGGAAATGGAGCTGGCAAGGCATCAGAAGCTGGGCGGGGCCTCAGGGTGCTCTTCCCTCTCCTCTGCTGGGCGTGAACACGGAGCCCCCCACTGGGGTCCTAGCCCATAACCCCTGCCCTGTCTCCTCAGTGAGCCCGTCCTGGGTAGAGTCCTCTGGGTGCCAATATTACTGCTTGGGACTCCAAGGGCTGGAGGTGGTGACGGGCAGACGAGGAGCCCGATGGGCCAGCGCCACCACCCGTATAACCCCAGCCGGCGCTCTGCGACCACCTGCATGTCCCAGAGCCCAGCTAGGATTCTGTTCCCTTCTACCCTGGAAGATGGTCACTGCCTACAGAACATTCCTCAGTGTCCCCTCTGAGTCCAGGGCTCTTAGAACAGGAATAGGGTGGATGGTGGAGCCGGGGCAGTGGAACCGCGTCCAGCGCGAGGCGCCTATGGGTTCTCTAGCATCCGCTGGCTCTCCAGTCTCTGTGTGTGACAGTGACGGGTTGTCCTGTCGCTGCTGTTTGATAATAAAGAGATTCTGCTTTTGGCAGTCATGCACATTTCTTTCCCTCTACAAACTGCTTCTGGTAATTGGGGGTAATATCTGACCCTGCAGTAATTATATCTAATACATATAAATGAAAATATATATTGTATATTTACCCTTATTTTCAAAAAGAGAAAGTGAATAAAAATGATGACATCAAGTGTGTTCCTGGCAGTGTGTCAGGTCGTAAGGCTCCTCTGGGCAGGAGTCCTGCGTTGAAACCGTACGCCTGCCTGCCTCTGTCCCTGCCACCTTCCTGCTGTTGTATCAAGTCCTTCCCAGCTGATGCTGTGTCCCCCTTTGATCCGAGGGAGGGATTGCTGTTTGAGTTTCCTCCTTCATGCCGCCTTGGAGCAGCAGGGATGACAGGAGAGGGCGGGGCGATGTTTCTGTGTTCTCCAGGGGAGACGCCCAGGAAAAGGACTCACAAGAGACTAAAAGAGTTTGCCCAAGGAATATGAACTACTTCCAGGAAGTTGTACTACCCAAGAGCAGTACCACCTCAGCACCGAGGGGCCTGAGTCTCTTGCTGCCTGCTTCCATGAAGTAACGGGAGTGGATTCAGTTTTGTCATGGTCTTGTGCAGTTACAGCTACTCTGGTTCAGGATGGTAACGGTTAGTCATAGCATGCGTGAACAGGGTCCGCAGTAACTTACCCCTTTCTTCAGCTCTTACAAGTCGTCTCCATCTCTCTGGGGTGAGCATTGTGCTGGTAGGCCAGAGCAATAGTCACTTATCCTCAGTACTTTGGCCAGTTATGAGTCTCTACAGTAAGCACTGCCCACTGCGGATAGAGGCTTCCCTAAGCAAGGCCACAGCAACGGTCATCTCAGCCGCAGTGACATGCCCGCTAGAGGCTAGGGCTTATCTAGCCACAAGTTTTTGTCATATAATAAATGAGGTTCCTGCTGTGGAGCAGACCTCCAGTCCAACTGGAAAGCCGCTGGCCGAGCTTATCACACACGGTCCACTCGGCATATCTAGCTTAGCAGGCTGCTGTTAACATGCCTGTATCCATGGGTGAGAAGCACATTGATAGCAGTGTGTCCACGCCTTCATAGCTCCTGGTTCTGAGAAAGCAGGGAGGACCCTTGCAGCCAGCCCTTGCCAGATGTTCCCATGCCCCACAGCATAGTCCATGGTATCTTCAGCAATAAGGACTTACCACCCAGTTCTAATGCGCAATCAATGAGAATTGCCTTTGTGATTTGTAAGGCATTTGGGGTCTCCCTTGCCACCGACTTGCAGTAAGATAACATCCTTAGCCACTGGGATTTTCATCCAAAACCATCCCGAATGTCCTTTCCCGCCACACAGCACCTTCATCATTTAGACTCCTTCACTGTTTTTACATTTATACAAACAGGCTGTTGTAGGGTTTTCTGTCATCTTGGGTATTATCTGTGCCTTTGCCATAAAATTTCCAAGAATTCTGCATCGGTGCCAAGACCCTATTACGCCCTGGATAAAATTATTTTTCATCCCAGCAAGTTATTTCAGGTGCTTCTCTAAGTTTGTAAGAGACTTGGAGGTTGCCATTATATAATGAAAAGCTTCGAGGGCTGGGGACAAGGCATCAGAATAATAGGGTTTTTTTCATATGGTATATGCTGATCATGGTTTTCCCTCATCACCTCCCAGATCCTCCCCACCCATCCAACTCCATGCATTCCTTCTTTCTAGAGAAAACAAAACAGAAGTATATGCTCATGCAGAAAACACATAAATCAGAAATATGAGCCAGGTGGTGGTGATGGCAGCGGTGGCGGGCAGTGGAGGCGGTGGCGCACACACCTTTAATCCTAGCACTCAGAAGGCAGAGGCAGGTAGATCTCGAGTTCAGGGCCAACCTGGTCTACAAAGTGAGTTCTGGGGCAACCAGGGTTACACAGAGGAACCCTGTCTTGAAAAACAAAATTTCAAAAATACCATTGACTTCAGTTAGCTAGCATTGCTAGACCTGGGACTGCCCCGAAATGTGGTTTGTATACCCAATGATACTCCTCCGGGAGAACTCTAATTTTTTTCTTTGCAAGTTGTTGTCAATTGGATCTAGCCTCTTGGTTAAGGATGGGAGGTCACACCCACTTCCTTCTCTTGGCTTGGACCTGTGCGTGCTGCCACAGTCTGAGTTCATATGCCTGTCACGCAAGGCTTGCCTAGAAGGCATTTTCTCCTCAGTAACCTCCATCCTCACTGGCTCTTAAACCTTTCCTGTTCTTCCACAAAGTTCCTTGGGGAGGGATTCGAAGGAGACATCATGTTTAGGATTGAATGTTCCAAGGGCTCTCCCTCTGCAGTGTCCAGCTGTGGGTCTCTGTGTTCCCATCTACTGCAGGAGGCGGCTTCTCCAGTGGTGAACGAGCAAAACCCTGGTCCGTGGCCATAGCAGAATGTCTTAGGAGTCATTTCATTGCTACATTCTCTTAGCAGAGCAGCAGTATTCGGTTTCCCCCCAGGTCCCGGGTTCCTGATCTCCCAGTGTCAGACATGTCTCACGGAGTGAGCCCTACATCCAATCAGGATGTGGTTGGTTACTCCCACCACTTTTGTACCAGGATATCATATAGGCAGGCCACCATTATAGGTGCAAGAGTTTATAGCTGGGTTGATGCTTACCTTTCTCTGATAGCATGCAGAGTACCTTCCAGCACCAGAACACTATTTAGTAGGGGTAAAGACTCTAGTTAGACACTAGCTCCACTTCTCTAAGACTGGGCAGTGGATATCTAGGTGTTGTCTTCAGCAATGTGGCCTTATCATTGCCTTGTGGAGAGAGACCAACAGTGTTAGCTAAAGGCTGAGTTTGCTGGGGTTTCCTTGTGGCCCTTTGACCAACAACTCAATCCTACATAACCCATTCCAGCACCGGAGGCTTCACTGGGTGCCAAGGCATGTCTAACTGAGGCTTTGTTTCCCTGTTAGTTGGCATTTTCATTTAGGTTTCTTTGTGTGTGTGTGTGTGTGTGTATATATATATATATATACACACATATACATATGTGTATGTGTGTGTGTGTATAATATGTGTGTGTGTGTATAATCTACTGTAGTAGGTTTCCATCTCCCCTCCCAAGTGGCCCTCAGTTGTTCATCTGCCCCTCCTTTATTCCCTCTCTTAACTCCCTCTCCCCTCCCTCTGTTCAGTGCTTCTGTTCTAGCCCCCACCGCCATCTCCCCACAAGTACATATTCTATCTCCCCCTCCTTCTCTCCACCCTAGTCCTTTAAACTACACCTAACTTCTAAGGTTATGCAGACTATAGTATGCCTATCGAAGGCTTAAAAACTAACACCCACATATAAGCAAACATATACCATATTTGTCTTCGCTTGGGATGATTTTTTTCCTAGCTCCATCCATTTACCCAAAATGTCATTGCTTTAAACAGTTGGGTAATACTCCACTGTGTAAATGTACCACATTTTCCTGATCCAGTCATCTGTCGGTGAAAACCTAGGCTGTTGCCAATTTTTTAGCTATTATGAATAGATCAGCAATGAATGTGAATGTGTCTGTGGTAGGACGTGGAGTTGTTTGCAATACACCCAAGAGAGATTAGCTACATCCTGAGGTCGATCTATTCCCACCTTTCTGAGGAACCACCACACTGATCTCCACAGTGCTATACAAATTTGTGCTCCCCAATAGCAATGAGTGTTCCCCTTACTCTACGTCCTTGCCAGTAGGGACTTGCAATTTTCTTTATTGATCTTGGTCATTCTGACTAGTGTTAAGGTGAAATGTCAAAGTAATTTTGATTGGCATTTTCTTTTTTTTTTTTTTTTTTTTTTTGTTTTTGTTTTTTCGAGACAGGGTTTCTCTATGTAGCCCTGGCTGTCCTGGAACTCACTCTGTAGACCAGGCTGGCCGCGAACTCAGAAATCTGCCTGCCTCTGCCTCCCAAGTGCTGGGATTACAGGCTGCGCCACCACGCCCGGCTGGAAGTCTCCTTTCTGGTCCTGTCTATTTGGTGTTCCGTATGCTTCTTGCTTGTATCTTGACAGGCAACTCCCTCTTTAGGTTGCTGAAATTTTATGATTTTGTTGAAAATGTTTTCTATCTCTTGACCTGGGTTTCTTCTCTTCTATTCCTATTATTTGTAAATTAGATCTTTTTATAATGTCCCAGATTTCCTGGATATTTCAAACCTGGATATTTTCAGATTTAACTGTTTTTGACTGAGGTACCCATTTCTTCCTGCTTGTCTTCAGTGCCTGAGACTCTTTGATCCGCTGTATTCCATTGGTGGGACTTGCCCCGAGGATTTTGACCTCCAGCTTTACCTCAGCTTGGCTTCTCTTTGATGACTGTTTCTGCTTTTGTGTCTGTTTTCCCCATTTTATTCTCCTATGTTTTCACAGACCTTATTAAGGCATTTAAAGTCCTCGAACATACTCATAATTGCTGTTTTGTTTATTTGGGTTTTGTTTTTCGAAACAGGGTTTCTCTGTGTAACTCCTGGCTGTCCTGGAACTCACTCTGTAGACCAGGTTGGCCTCGAACTCAGAAATCCGCCTGCCTCTGCCTCCCATAATTGCTGGTTTGACGTCTCCGTCTTGTGCTTCAGTGGCGTTGCATTTCCAGGGCCTGCTGTAGGGATGCTGGGCTCTGGTGGCCATGCTGACTGTTGACGACGGTGGTTTGCCCCGGTGTGTCCGGGGTTTGCCTCTGGGCTGGGATGACTGCGACTGTAGGTGCTGGTGTCTGGTCTCGCGTTGTCGTATGGTGTTCCATCCCTTGGTGTCTGTTGCTCTCTCTGGATCTCAGAAGTGTGGTGGCTCTGGGTTGCCTTGTGGGGAGTGTGTCTATGGGCTGGCGGGTGGCAGGGAGGAGTGGAGGCGGCTGCTTCCCAGGTCGGTATGGACGAGGAAGCCTTTGTTCACAGGGTGGTTAGGGTCCCTGACTGTGTCACCATGCATCATGAGCAAGCGCTCTTGGTCTTGGTATTCAGTAACTCCGAGGATACCTGGAGAAGGAAGGGTCATCACCCAGTGCGTGGGGGAAGATCCACTGCTTAGGCGTGGCAGCAGGGCTGGGGTGGCACCTTACTTAGATCTTATCACCCACATGGTTCTCCACGAGCCTTCCCCGCCTCTTCATCCTGGGGTGTCCCTGGGGGTGCACATTTCTCCACCCCTCAGGGCTTTGCAGGCTCAGTTTGTGTCTGGTTCAGCCTAGGACCAAGGGCAAGTGAGGCTGTGGTTTCTTTCACCTCCAAACAGCTGCCGCTGCCTTAGTGTCACAGCTGACTACAGAAGGGGCCCCGGTGGATGGCGGGAACAGTCTCCAACCCGAGCATCCTTCCTTCCAAGACGCAAGTGTGCACAGCTGCCTCTCTCGCACCAGTTTCTCATCCTTGGTATTCACGGAGAGCTCAGCTGGCACCGACTGAGTAGACGCAGTAGCCTATATGGGCTAGTCCTTCAGGGGCTGATCTCCCTCCAGTAAATACCTCGGATCATATGCAGCCTTTGTCTTGAGCAGTTAATCAACCAATTACTCTGCATCCCCTTATAAGTCAGACAGTGAGAGGCTCTCCCATTTCTTATATTTAAGTCTCCAGCAAGTGGAGGCAGGAGGATCTGGAGTTTGAACTAGGCTAGCCTCAGCTACATAGCAAGTTGGAGGCCAACCTGGACTACTTGAAACCCTTTGTCAGAAAAATACACTGGCTGGGAGAGATGGCTCAGTGGTTAAGAACACCAGCTGTTGTTCCAGAAGAGCCAGGTTTGATTCCCAGCATCCACATGGCAGCTCACAACTGTAATCCAGTCCCAGAAGCTATGACCTCCCTCTTCTGGCCTCTGCGCACAGACAAACATGCAGACAAAGCATCCATACATAAAACATACATTTCTAGAAATTTCAAAGTAAATAAAAAGAGGTTAGCGAGCTGGCTCGGCGGCCGAGACCGCGGCTGCTCCTGCGCAGGGCTCAGCCTTGGCTCCAGCCCCGACCTCGGGCAGCTCACACTGCCTCTGCTCCGGCTCCGGGCTGGGGCTCCTTCAGGACTCCGTGGGCCCCTGGACTCATGTGCACATTCCCACACACAGACATCTAATTTTTCCTTTTTTAAAATATTTAATTATTAAATAAATCTTAAATAAATAGGCTGGGCGTGGTGGCGCACGCCTTTAATCCCAGCACTTGGGAGGCAGAGGCAGGCAGATTTCTGAGTTCAAAGCCAGCCTGGTCTACAGAGTTAGTTCCAGGACAGCCAGGGCTACAGAGAGAAACCCTGTCTCAAAAAACCAAAAGAAAAAAAATTAAAAAAAAGTCAGCCCTGATGCGTCCCTGTCTGCCCCACCTCTCCTCCCTGTCTGATTATTCCCGTGGGTTCCGAGGTTTTGCATCTGTGTGTGCTCTTTAGCACAGATGTAATTTGTGCCACAGCCTCCCTACACGCACAAGCCAGAAGAGATGACAAGCCCATACTCCCGTCGCGTCCTGCCCCCTCTGCCTTTCCTGTTAATATCGGTAGCCCTGTGAGGATGTGAATGTGCGAGTGACATTTTCATTGTCATTCGGCCCTTAACACAGGCAAGCTCTGAGCAGAGAGCAGAACCTCCAATGGATATCTTGTCAGCCACTGCACAGGCCACACAAGAGCCATCGCAGCCTGGTTAGGTTACAGTCCCGTCTCATGCGTGACTTCCAACATCCCTGAGTTAACATGGCAGACCTCACTCATGGAAGAAGTGTACCAAGCCAGAGAGGGCAGCACCCTGGGAGAGCCCCTCCATGGGCGCTCCCCCTGAGAGTGCAGTAGCTTCAGGGCACCCCATGTCACCACAGCAGGGACACTGCAGCTGCTTCTCCAAACTTAGCCAGACAGGGACATGGCTGCACCAAAGATAAGGGTTCTGTGGCTTCGGTGAAAATGTGGACCCTGAGCACTCACCCAGATGGAGTACCGACGACAACAACAACAGAGACACAAAGACCCTCCCCAGCCTGGCATGGTGGGGGAAGCGCCTGCCAGGGATGGCTACACCAGCCGCCGCCTCCCCCCCACCTCCCACCCCCGCCCACTGCAGGGGCTCAGCTGTGAGCCGTCCCTCCTAACACAGGGAAGCCATGAGGGTCGCCTGCAGGCAGTTACAACTGTTCTGACTTCAAGGGCACAGCACCTGAGAGTGGAGCCCCTCAGCAGCCGCCCACCACCAAGACCTCACGCTTGCCCGGTTCCCGGGAGCTGACCCGGTAGGACTCAGAAGCTCCTCCCTCCGGCAAGGCCTACGTCTGCTTCCAGGACAGGTGCCCCATCATACCTGCCCCCTGCACACTCCAGACACTGCTGCCTGCTGGAGACAATGTGCCTCCATCGCTCCAGCTCAGCCTGAGGTGTCAGCCGCGCTGCTCTGGCGACTCCAGCATCCGGGGGCAACCGAGGCCCTGGGATGCACGCACCTCATTCTTGGCTGGAAGTCGAGGCTTGGAAAGCCCCAGGTCAGCGCAGCCTGGGTCTCTGACCTGTCAGGAAAAGTACCAGAGTGCTACCTGTCTGTCACCTTCTCCCCCCCCACCCCCACCCCCGCTTCCCCAGTGCACCCGGGGGAGCGGCTGCAGAGCCCCCACCCTGCAGTCTGCACGCCACGAGTATGCTTCATAGAGCCTTGAGAGCATGCAGAGTGGAGATGCAGGATGGCCGTCCCCATGTGTGTTCCCACAGCGCTACCCACCCCCCTTCCGACACTCAGTAAGAATGGCTGCGGCGTGGGCGAGCAGAGGCCGACAGGGAGCAGGGAAACATGTGGACTGTGAGGGCAGAGGGAGGGACTTGTAGGGCGGGCAGGATGGCGGTGGGGATGGTGGGGTGAAGGAGAGGCGGCGCTGGAGAGATGGCTCAGCAGTTAAGAGCACTGACTGCTCTTTCAGAGGACTCAGGTTTGGTTCTTACCACCCACATGGTATCCGAGGGGAGCCAATGCCTCTGCTGGCCTTTGCAGGCTCGTGCGCATAGGCGGTGCACATGTGTGTACTCAAAGACATAATAAAGATAAAAAGGAAAAGGAGGCCGGGCAGTGGTGGCGCACGCCTTTGATCCCAGCGCTTGGGAGGTGGAGGCAGGTGGATTTCTGAGTTCGAGGCCAGCCTGGTCTACAAAGTGAGCCAGGGCTACACAGAGAAACCCTGTCTCGAAAAACCAACCAACCAACCAAAGAAAAAGGAAAAAAGGAAAGGGAATGGAGGTTAGGGAGAGGGTTAACCAAAGCTAAGGATGAATAAGGACGCCAGATGTGGAGCAGGCACGGGGCCACACCCCTCAACCCAGCGCTGGGGAGGCAAAGCAGGCAGATCCAAGTCCAAGGCTCTCCTGGTCTACACAGCAAGTTCCTGACCAGCCATAGTGAGGAGGAGGAGGAGGAGGGAGGGAGGGAAAGAGGGGGAGGAAGAAGAGGGAAAAGGAGATGGGGGAAGGAGAGGAGGGGGAAGAGGAGGGGAGGAGGGGGAGGAGGGGAAGAAGGAGGGGAAGAAGGAGGAGGAGGAGGAGGAGGAGGAGGAAGGCGGCGGTGCCACCATATGGAAACCTACTATTGGATAAGCTCATTTTTAGACCCCCTCCCCCACTGCCCACCCTATTGCCGAAGACACCACAGTTGCAGGACACAGACATTGATTTGGGACAGCACGGGGATGCCTCCTCCCTGCCGGGGAGCTTTAGTCGGGCCAGATTATGTTATGCAGGCCACTGGGGGAAAAGCCATCCAGGGTTACAGGTCTGTCACCCTCTGGACTGGTGAAGGACTGTTACCAAGGTAACCAGCTGCTCCACAGGTGGACCTGGTCAAAAGCCCGTGGTGTGGCGGGGGAGGTGTGCGCCCTGGCGGTGAGCCTCCTACACTTGCCTTGCCAAGTGGGGACACATAAATACTTATGCCCGGAGCCACACGGATAGCTCCCAGCCATGATCAGGGAGGCTTCGTTTTACAGCAAACAGCAACGAATGCAGACTCACGGCTGCTCAGGGTACTGAAATAAATGACTGTTTGGGACTCAGTCCCCCGAGGCTCAGGGAACATCACAGCAGAGGGAAGAATGCCCGTGTGGATGGCGAGGGCTGGAGAAACGGCTCAGCAGTGAACGCTTGCTGCTTGTACTGACTGGGTCTGTGTGGTAACGACACAAGCTAGAGTCCTCAGAGTGGAGGCCCCTCAGATGAGGAAGCGCCTCCATGAGATCCAGCTGTGGGGCATTTTCTCAATTAGCCATCAATGGGGGAGGCCCAGCCCACTGTGGGTGGTGCCATCCCTGGGCTTGTGGTCTTGGGTTCTAGAAGAAAGCCGGCTGAGCAAGCCATGAGGAGCAAGCCAGTAAGCAGCGTCCTCCATGGCCTCTGCATCTGCTCCTGCCTCCAGGTTCCAGGTTCCAGCGCTGCTGGAGTTCCTGTCCTCACTTCCTCCGATACTGAACTATGATCTGGAAGTAAAAGACCTGAACAAAACCTCCCAGCTTGCTCTCTGGTCTTGGTGTTTCATCGCAGCAATAGAAACCGTGACTAGGACATGCTCTTCTAAGGACCTGAGTTCAGTTCCTAGAGCCCTGGTGAAGAGATCACAGTTATTTGTGACTCCAGCCCCAGGGGCATCTCTGGACTCCATGAGCTCCCGCACTCAAATGCATATGATGACATATACACAAATTTAAAAAAAAAAAAAAAAACCTTTTTAAAATGCTGGATGATAAAGAAGAGGGCCGTAGGGCAGCGATGGCGCGTGCCTGTAATCCCAGCACTTGGGAGGCAGAGGCAGATGGATTTCTGAGTTCGAGGCCAGCCTGGTCTACAGAGTGAGTTCTGGGACAGCCCAGGCTACACAGAGGAAGAGCAGGGGCTGCAGGGCTGGCTGGGGGTTAGGGGCGCTCCCTGCTGGGCTGGAGGACCACAGTTGGGTTCAGAGCACTCACCTGGCTGCTCACGCCTGTCTCTAACTCCAGTCCCGGGGTAAACGGCCTCTTCTGGCCTCCGCAGCCCCACATACAGATAGATGCTGGGCTAACAGATGCAGGCAAAACACCCAGACACATAAGATTTTAAATAATTAGAAAAATGTTTAAAATAAGCAAGAGAAGGAGGGGAGGAGGAGGAGGAGGAGAAAGGCCTCAGCATACATGTTATGGCAAAGGCTTAACACATACAAGGAGAAACTGAGGCAGGGGACCCCGTTCTCCAAGCCTCCTGTGATGCACATGAGCTTTGCGACATCTCTGCCCCAGGAGACAAGCGCCCATGATCCCCGTTCAGACTTTTTCAGGCCTCAGTTTCCTAGAAGATAAAGTGGGGCTGTGATTATTAGCCGATTATTTTGGAGCTTGTTTGTGTTTTTTAAACAGAGTTTCATTATGTAGCCCCAGCTGGCCTAAATATGTAGCCCAGGCTGGCCTGGAGTTTGCAGCAGTCCTGAGTTTACAGGCCCATGCCCAGTAAGATTTGCGTTTCTCCCAGGAGTAGAACACTCACGTGTCCTGGCAAATCCTGAAGAACCCGCTAACAGGTGGCCACGTCTGAGCACGCTGGCACGTTGTCGCCGTGACTCTCTCTCAGTGTCTCATGCTGGGGTTTGAGGCCATGGCCACTTGTGTTAGGCTAGGCACCTCTCCACTGAGTAAACCCTCCTCTCTGCTGCCACTGACCAGATAGGAATGCCTGGGGCTCATTCCCTATGCGGGACATTGACCCACCTCAGGATTTCCAGATAAGTCCCCTGACGGACATGAGGGATGGGCTTGTCTTCTGTGAGTCTCCATGCTGCTTCAGCCACTCCCTGCCACGCACGCACTCCCATGGCTGCTGGGACAGTGAGGGTGTGGGCTTTCAGTCCAGGTGCCTGCAATAGAGAGAGGATGAAGTTTACATCTGAGGTTATGGTTGGGGGAGGGGGAGGCTAAAGAGATTAGTGCACTGGGATGCAAGGACCTGGGTTTCATATGGCACTAAAAAAAGAAAAAACAAAAACTATTACTCTCTCCAAGGGAAGCCACCAATATGGCTATCTAGTATCTAGGGTTGTTTCCCCCCCCCCCCCGTGTTTTGTTTTGAGGCAGGGTGTCACTGGGTATCCCTGGCTAGCCTGGAACTCTCTATGTAGACCAGACTGACCTTGAACTCACAGAGGTTGCCAGACTCTGCCTTCCAAATGCCAGGATTAAAGGGAGGCTCCACCAGGAGGCTCGATTTTTCTGATTTGCATACACATGGTGTTGCTCAAAACCCTCTACTCCCCCCCCCCCCCCGTGTCTCCCCAGGTCCCAAGACAACCGAGTGAGTCACAATTCCACCTAAATTCAATCTGGGGAAGCACAGGTGGGGGGTCACCTGCAGGTGGGGTGCACCTCCTCACAAAGCCACACTGGAGGGCTTTGCTTTCCCACAGCTGCAGGGATGGTCGCATCCTGGACCTCCCCCACCTATATGTGCCCGCCCTCCACGTGCTATTAAGGAGCTGCAAACAACTAGTGGAGAGCAGCTGGATCCCAGGGCAGGTG
Source organism: Apodemus agrarius (assembly GCA_964023405.1). NCBI lineage: Eukaryota > Metazoa > Chordata > Mammalia > Rodentia > Muridae > Apodemus > Apodemus agrarius. The sequence continues at coordinate 77,261,562 of OZ030016.1, forward strand.
TCCTGACCCGCCCTTCCCTCTGGGAGGGATGGAGGGGACACAGCTGCAGCTGGTCTCCCTGGGGGTGGGGTGGGGGGAGTTGTCTGCTTGGCTCAGGATGGTCATGTACAACTAGCACAATGCAGTGTTCCACACCGTACTAAGCCCTATTTCCCATTACTGATACTTTACAGAGGCATCCCCCTGCCTCCTCCAGATGGACAGCATAGTTCTCCACTCAGAAGAGAACAATTAGCACCAGTGTCACCAGTACAACTGTATTAGGGTTTTCTAGAGAAACACATACTAAAAGGATTTAGAGACAGGCGTGATGGCATATGCCTTTGTCCCAGCACGTAGGAGGATGGGCCAGCCTGGTCTACATAGTGAGCTCCAGGACAGCTGGGGATCTAGGGATGGGGTTGGAGAGATGGCTCAGTGGTTAAGAGCACTGGCTGCTCTTCCAGAGGATCTACATGGCGGCTCACAGCTGTCTGTAACTCCAGTTCCAGGGGACCTGACACCTTTACACAGATATGAATGCAGATAAAACACCAATGCACATAAAATAAAATTTAAAAAGTGATGTTTAAAAAAGGATTTAGGGGCTGGGCGGTGGTGGCGCACGCCTTTAATCCCAGCACTTGGGAGGCAGAGGCAGGCGGATCTCTGAGTTCGAGGCCAGCCTGGTCTACAGAGCTAGTTCCAGGACAGCCAGGGCTACACAGAGAAACCCTGTCTCGAAAAACCAAAAAAAAAAAAAAAAAAAAAAAAAAAAGGATTTAGGGGCTGGAGAGGTGGCTCCGTCAAGAACACTGGCTGTTCCTGCAGACGGCCTGGGTTTGATTCCTGCACCCGCACGGCGGTTCACAACTGTCTGTGAGGATAGTTCCAGGGGACCTGATGACCTCCCCTGACCTCTGTGGTCACCAGGCACTGACGTGGTGCCCAGACGAAACACCCATACACATAATGTTGAGCAGCCCAGCATGGTGCACGGGGCCTAGAGGATTCCTGGACAGTCACCAGCTAGTCTTCAGTCCACATTAGAAAGCTGAGGAAATGGGGGGCGGGGGGAGGGGGGGCTGCCTCCTTACTCACCGGCCAGAGACGAGGCAAGCAGGCAAAACAGGAAAGCTCCGGTCCCAGCCCCGCCCAGCCCGGCCCTGCTGGGAGGCGCTGCCCGCGTTAGCGTCCTCGCCCTCTCAGTTCAGTGGATTTAATCGGGAAAGCCCTCACAGCTGTGCCGCAGGCTCGCCTCTCCGTGCATTCCAGACCAGTCAAACCGCCACATCTGCAGAGAGAGCACCGCAGGTGGATTCAACTCAGAAGACTGGAGGTGCCGGGCAGGAGGACTTTCCGCGTCCCCGAGGGCAGGTGAAGGGTGGGGTGGCGTCTTGCTGTGTTTTCATTTCATTCCTTAAATGACTTGAATTAATTTTTTGTCTTGTTTGTGTGCCGTGGCAGGAGCTGCTTCTCTTCATCTGCCACACACAGTGGACTCGGGTCTTCAGGCTTCGTGGCGCACCAGTCCCCCACCACCCCCACCCGGTCAGGGATACAGCGTCTCATATGGTCCAGCCTAGCCTCAGAGTTACTATGTAGCTGAGGATATACCTGAACTTCGGATCCTCCTGCCTCCACATGCCAAGTGCCCAGACTCCAGGTGGGTGCTACCACAACCCGCAATGTGTGTTTAAAAACATGTTTAAGCCGGGCGGTGGTGGCGCACACCTTTAATCCCAGCACTTGGGAGGCAGAGGCAGGCAGATTTCTGAGTTCGAGGCCAGCCTGGTCTACAGAGTGAGTTCCAGGACAGCCAGGGCTACACAGAGAAACCCTGTCTTGAAAAAAACAAAACAAAACAAAAACCCAAAACCAAAACCCAACCCAAACCAACCAACCAAACATGTTTAGACTTACTCATTGTACTTTATGTGAACGAGCATTTTGCTTGCACGTCTGTGTGCACCACGTGGGTACTGCGGAAGCCGGAAGCAGAGGCTGGGTTCCTGGGAACTGGAGTTACAGCCGGTTGCCGGGCACCGTGTGGGTGCTGGGACCTGAAACTGGACCCTCTGCCTGAACCACAAGTGCTCTTAACCCCTGAGCCATCTCTTCTGCCTCGGTACTGAATTTTAAACAGGCCTATATTCAGTATTTCTGGGCAGCTGCTCTTTCCTGCTCTTTACCTTCTGGTTTTAATGGCTGTTGGCTACTTTCTATTCATTCGTCTTCATTTCTCCTCATTTTGTAACTTCTTTCTTTTTCCATGTCAATATCGTGTTTTCTTTCTTCCTTGTTTGTGTGGCCTTGGGAGGCCAGAAGAAGGCGCTGCGCTCTCTGGGTTCCAGGTGCTCCCGAGCTGCCGGTGGGTGCTGGGAACGTGCTTGGATCCTCGGCGGGCGCAGCCAGTGCCCTCCGCCACCTCTGGGTTTATGTAACTTTTTGTATCTCTTTCTAGTACTTGTCTGCTGCGAGGGAGCGAGCGTTTGCATTTCACTCGGCTCCATCTGGCTGTGTGTAGGAAAGGAGGAGGGATCCAACTTCCCCTCCCCCTCATGGCGCCCCAGGCGCCTCTACACCACAGACTGAGTATCCACCTTCCCCACAGATCCGACTCGCGTTTTCATCCTGTGAACTCCGCATACACCAGGAAACTTCACTCCTTGTCTTCTGCCCTTTTCTGTGTCTTGACAGAGCATTCCTCAATCCCAGCATTCAAGAGGCAGAGCCAGGCAGATCTTTTGAGTTCCCGGCTAGCCTGGTCTACAGAGCTAATTCCAGACAGGGCTACACAGAGAAACCCTGTCTTTTAAAAAAAAAAAGCAACAACAACCAAACAAAAGCAAAAATCCCACACACATACACAAAAATAGCACCCTCCATACCTCTGCGTTTCACGTAAAGTTCAGAATTAGTTAATGTGCCTGGCAGTGGTGGTGGCACACGCCTTTAATCTCAGCACTTGGGAGGGAGAGGCAGGCAGATTTCTGAGTTCGAGGCCAGCCTGGTCTACAGAGGGAGTTCCAGGACAGCCAGGGCTACACAGAGAAACCCTGTCTTGAAAAAAACAAAAACAAACAAACAGAATCAGTAATGTTTTGGGGAAAGTGTTTTTATTTGGATTTCATCGGTTGTTTCTATCATTTGGACTTGGCTCCCTTAGAATGATCCCGGTTAACACAGAGGGCTGAGTGGTAGGGGCCTTACCGAGCCTGTGCAACCCCCAACCCCCGTGATTCCCACCACCCAAACACACACACACACACGTGCACACACACACATGCACACAAACACACACACACACACCACACACACACACATGCACACACTTGTGTTTGGTTTTAGGCAGGGTCTTGCTCTGTGACCAGGCTGACCTGGCACTCACAGAGCTCCGCCTTCCTCTGCCTCCCGAGAGCTGGGACTAAAGGATTGTCCACTATGCTTGGTTGCACACATAATTTTTAAAAATTAAAAATTTTAAAAATAATAAAAATATTTTTTAAAAAGAATCGTTTAGGAAATGGTAGAGGGGGTATCCTGTGGATGACGTCAGCACACATGTAGTGACACATGCTGGCTATCCCAGGATTCAGATGGCAAGATGATTCCATAAGTTCAAGGCTAGCCTGGGCTACATAGTGAGTCCTAGGCCAGCAGAGGTTATATAATGAGAGTGTCTCAAAAAGTGAGAAGAAAGTGCTTCCTAGACACGCTGGCACATGCATTTGATTCCAGCTTCAGGAGACAAGAGGGAGGGGTTTGAGGGCTCCATGACACTTGGGCTCAAATAAACCAACAAAATAATCCATAAATAAAATTCATTTAGCCGGGCGGTGGTGGCACACGCCTTTAATCTCAGCACTTGGGAGGCAGAGGCAGGAGGATTTCTGAGTTTGAGGCCAGCCTGGTCTACAGAGTGAGTTCCAGGACAGCCAGGACTACACTGAGAAACCCTATCTCAAAAAACAAAAAAACAAAAAACAAAAAAAAATTTTTTTTTTCATTTACTTGTTTCTTCCACAGCAGGGATTAAACAGGAACCTGTGCCTGCCCTAATTCTCCCCACCCCCACCCCCGCCTCCTTCCCCTCCCCCTCCCCCTCCCTCCTGAGCCGGTGTCTCCAAAGAGCCAGGCTAGGCTGGAGCTGGAACTCCTCTTCCTTCTGCCTCCTCCGTGCAGGGGTTAAGGCCTGAGTCACCAGGGCGCCCAGCTTCCTTCTGAGCTTTTCTTTCTCTTTCCACACCTAGGGACGCGGCTAGGCCCTTGATAGGCAAGTGCCGTGGCCTGAGCCATCCATCATTTTTATCAGTTTGGACGTAGGGATCAGTTTGTGTGCTTGTTTTGATTGTGTGTATGTTTTGTATGTACATGTTCATGTGTGTGTGCGCGCGCATGTGTGTGGTGAGCATGCACTTTACTGATGAGCCATCTTCCTGGCAGCCTTTGTCTTGTTACTTTGGAAACAAGGTCTTACTATGGCCTAGACAGCCCTCGGACTCATGATCGCCCTGCCTCGGCCTGCTGGGTGGGGGTGACAGGCGCCGCTGCACTCAGCTATGAGCCCCCAAGTCTCCCACTACTGTCCTTGTATCCGTGCTGAGGCTGGACCGGCTCCAGCCGGCAGGAGCCCTTCCTGGTGTCCTGCCAGTCCTGACCCGACATCCTTGTGCTAATTTATTTGTTTTGGCATTTCCCTTTTGTCCTGGCTGCCTAGGCTATTCTGAGCTGTTTGTCCTGTCTCAACCTTACAGCTGGCCGTTTCTCGGAGCCTGGTTCCTGTCACTGAACACACAGTCCCAAACCGAGACCTATATTGGAATGTGTTTGTGTTCAGGGTGTCATTGGTCCTCACGGCTGACCGAGCGAGAACACGTGTACCTGCCTACACACACATACACACACACACACACACACACACACACGTCCGCCGTCATGGTTCCACACTTACATATAAAACAGAATCCTTTCCTCTGTGCAGATTTTCTCTCCCCGGCCTCAATGTTTCCTCTTTGTGCTATCCCATTGTGTCCACAACAACCCTGGGTGGTCCAGACTGTTATCTAATAACTCACTTTCTTATGTGCTTATTCTGAGACAGGGCCTTGCTCTGCAGTCCTTCATCCTCTGGGGTCCCTGCCTTGGCATCAGCCTCTGTTGTCATGGAGTCCCTTTTGGCAAAAACCAAGGCTCTGAGAGAGAGGGTAAGCGGTTTGCATAGATGACAAAGCTCTGGGAGGAAGGGTCCAGCCTCCAAGGCCTCACTCACTTCAGTGCCTGATGACTGTGAAATTCCATTTTCCCCTCAGGAAGCTGACTGGCACCATGGGTGTGGCAATAATGATGACAACCTTGTGCCAGGTGCCTGAGCAGCAGCAAGGGACTCCCATTTGTTTAGACCTCAGGAGGTGAGTAAGGGTTGGGACAACTGGTGCTGTGATTACTGGTAAGATAGAGATGTGGCCGCGGAGGGAGCCTGTGTGTGTGTGGGGGGGAGCCCTACAGCCCATGCAGAGCCGAGGCCAGGAAGCAGCTGTGTTGGTGCAGGTCAGTAGGGCAGATCTGAAATATGTCATTGTATGACGATGGCAGAACTTCACATTGCTGCCTGCTCCCCAGCCGTGAGCCTGCTCAGCGGCCCGCAGCCCACTCATCCGGGCTTAGCTTAGGCCACACGACAGTGTGTCCTCAGACTCTCTCCGTCCGGTCCCGCAGTCTCAGCCCACTAGGGCCACCCTCTTCCCCAGGCTCCTGCTGGTCGGAGGCAGCCTACCAGCCCACCTGACTCCAGCTGCCTTTTTTTTTTTTTTTGCTTCGTTGATTTTGTTTTTCTCAAAGGACCTGTGGCAGGAGTGGTCTGATGAATCCTAGGACCAAAATCACTGCATCCCATAGCGCACAGATGGGCAGCGCACCAGCCTGGATAAGTGGGAACTGCTGTTGGTAACTCTGGTGTGCAAGTTTCCCAGGAGAGTCCAGGGATTTGTGGAGCCCTGTCGGGGAGGGGGTGTCCCAGGGATGGCATCTTCCCCAGCGTGTGAGAGCCAGGCACACTGTTGCACACGTGTGATCCCATCACTGGAAAGGCTGTTGCAGGAGGATTAAAACTTTGAGGTCGCCGGGCAGTGGTGGCACACGCCTTTAATCCCAGCACTTGGGAGGCAGAGGCAGGCGGATCTCTGAGTTCGAGGCCAGCCTGGTCTACAGAGTGAGTTCCAGGAAAGCCAGGGCTATACAGAGAAACCCTGTCTCGAATAAACCAAATCCAAAAACAAAAATAAAAAAAAACAACAACAACAACAAAAAACCTTTGAGGTCAGCCAGGCATACAAAATGCCACCGTTCAAAAACAACCCGGAAGCTGTGGAGTCTCGCGGGCCCGGAGGTGCCTCACCCACAATGCTGCTTTCAACTCTCAAGAAAGCCCAGCCGTGGACGCTCAGCTAAGAAGGGAAACCTCCAAGAACTCGAGCCGAGCCTAAGAGTGTACCAGCCCCAGTGAAAGACCAGCCAGGCGGGTGTCTGCCTTGCCCCAGCCCTGGGATAAGAGGGAGGGGCTGGATTTATCGACTCCCTTCTGTTTCTGGAAGCAGAAAGCAGCTTACAAGTCCCAGAAGCCTGGAAACCTGTCAATGGAAAAGAAGCCACTCTAGGGGCAGCTCGGCAAGCGGGGAGAGAAAGGAGCTAAGGCAGCTGTCCTTCCAGGCTCAGTGCAAAGCCCTAGACTGTCCCGGCGGCTGGGTGGGGTGTGGGGTGGCGGGGATGAAAAATCAGACCAGGCCCTAAGTGGGCCTTGGGAAGAGGCCGAGAACCCAGTGTGGAGGCGTGCCCTCTGGCTGCCGTCTCCCGCTCCCCGTGCCTCCTTCTCCCTTGCAGGCTAGTTTCTCCTGCCCTTTCTTCCACTTAACTCCTGGCCAGGTAGACATATTGTCAATGCCTTTAGAGGCCTGGATCTAAGTGTTTCTAGAGCCTTCTCTCGTGAGGGAGAGGAGACAGTTCTTTTTCCTTTTGACTCCATTTCAGCGTTCTGGCCACCCGTTAGACCTGAAGCATTTGTTGAATAAGCAGGAGTCTTGTTCAGGGCCGGTGTCTGCATTTCACAGTACCTGGGTGGAGGGCAGAGGCCTGGGGACTCCTCCAGTGTGTGGAGACTGGAGAGCCGGTTGGAGGCTGGGCAAACCCCGACTTTCCAAACTGTCAGGGGAGCTTCTGATCCTGTCCAGGGAGAAGGGCGTGCGTGTGTACCTCTGTGACAGACCCGTGGATCTGTTTCCTCACCTCCAACCTGTTGAGGCAGTGACTGGGGGCTGAGCCGCCGAGCAGACCTCTGCTGGGCTCCAACCCTTCTGTGTCCACCCCAGCCCCTCCAGGCTGGTCCTTTGAAACAGTGTTCTTCTGGCCCTTTGTCCTTGTATGTGTAATGAAAAGTGGCCCAAAGGTCCGGGCCAGGGTCCCACAGCCCGGCCTCAGTTTCCTCCTCCTCAAACCAGAATACCAGATTGAGGCTGCGGGTCAAAGACGACGCAGGAATAGCCCAGAAAAGGGTTTGGTGCCTGGGGTCTCCCAAAACAGTCTTGAAGAGGGCGGCCTTTGGTGGACACAGGATACAGACCCAAAACCCAGTAAGACGCCTGGCCCAAGGTCATTCAGCACAGTGCGAGGTCTGACCCCAAGTGGCCTGATTTTAAGAGCCAACATTCTTGGTCAACAGCCAGGTTGCAGCCAGCCGTGTTGGATGAGCAGGGAGGTGGCGCCCGGAGGCTTCTGTTTTGGACCGGTTTAGGGGAGCAGGCTGCCACCTGGGGGACTAGGCTCTAATAAGGCGACCCACCAGGCTGTCACTGAGCTGCGACCCTCCCCGGGAGGGGCGGGGCGGGCAGTTACCTCATCGCCGCCTCTGGGAGGCCCTGCTCGCTTGCTCGCCTGCCCGCGCGGCCGACTCGGGCGGCGGCTCCCGGCGCCGGAGCGACAAGGGGACGGAGCTACGGGCGGGGGCGGGTCTGCACCGCGCCGAGTGCGAGTGCGCTCTCCCTGCGGAGCTGCCGGTGCGTCCACCCGCTCGATCCTTGGGCCTGGCCTCTTGTGGCTCAGGTGCTGTAGGCGGCACGATGCGGGAATCCCGGGCCGGGCAAGCAAGGGGTAGTACGGGCTCATGAAGGTCCCCGGTGCCGGGCGCGGGAGCGCGGGCCAGCCATGGGCGGCAGCCTGCGGGTGGCTGTTCTGGGTGCTCCGGGAGTGGGCAAGACCGCCATCATCCGCCAGTTCTTGTTTGGTGACTATCCTGAGTGCCACCGACCCACGGATGGTCCCCGCCTCTACCGGCCTGCGGTGCTGCTCGACGGCGCAGTCTACGACCTGAGTATCCGAGATGGTGACGCCGCAGGACCCGGCTCGAGCCCCAGGAGTCTTGAGGTAGCGGTTCGAGGGGGCCAGGGGTGTGTGTACACTTGGTGCCCACGTGCGAATCCACGTGTACTGACCCAGGGCGCTGGAGCGGGCTCTGGGATTGAAGAGTGTGTGTCTGGGTATTTTGCACGCGAGCTTCCTGCGCTAGCCCGGCTGGCTGTGGCTGTTTCTTGTCTTCCTTGCCTGCTGAGGCTGGTGTCTGGGTCAGTGCGTGCATAGCTTAGCACTGCCTGCCTGAGCCGCGCCACGCCACGCCACGCCGCTGTGTCAGACTGGACCAGACACAGGAGTACCCTTTCTAGAGGGGGCCACTGCACCCTCAGGCTCCCGGTCTTAGGCGCTGCATGCCAAGGCTTCCCACAGGGGCTGGCGTTTGAGCAGCACCTGGGAGGCTAAGTGAAGTTTGGTCAAAGCAGCTGTAAGAACATCGCAGGGGGAAGGAGCAGCAGCTTAGGTCGGAGGCTTCACCTGTACAGCTCGCCGGGACAGTCACAGTTACCATGTCAGCCGGGGACCGCAGATCCCGGGGTCTGCAGCTGGGACCTAGAGGCAGCAGGAGCATACATTGTGTGTGTGTGTGGGGGGGGTAGTAGGTTGACGGGAGGCCCGGGAAGTAGGAGGGTAAGGATTGACAAGATCCAAGCAGGCCAGGAAATGTGGCCTGGGGAGGGTGCGTCCAGTGTGGTCGGAGGTAATGGGGCTGAGGATGAGTTGGAGTGGGAGGGTCTTAAACCCCAGCCTCTACCCCCAGGAGTGGCCGGACCCTAAAGACTGGAGCTTGCAGGACACAGACGCCTTCGTGCTGGTCTATGACATCTGCAGCCCTGACAGTTTCGACTACGTGAAAGCCCTGAGGCAGCGCATAGCGGAAAACAGGTGAGGCCTTGGCTGGAGGTGGAGGAGGTCTTGCTAGGAGAGCAGGTAGGGCTAGGAGGGCTGGTGCTTCCGGATCATACTTTGTGCCCACTTGAGGTATGTAGCACACCACGGGGGTCTCTGCCATAGGAGGGGACCCGCCTTCATTTGTACACATGGGGTGGGTTCCTCTGACCACGGAGTCTCCAGCACTGGGTTTCTCATTTTCATTGGCCCTCCAGGCCGGCGGGAGCGCCAGAGGCACCCATCCTGGTGGTAGGCAACAAGCGGGACCGTCAGCGGCTGCGCTTCGGACCTCGTCGTGCACTGGCTACCCTGGTTCGCAGGGGCTGGCGCTGTGGCTACCTCGAGTGCTCAGCCAAATACAATTGGCACGTGCTGCGTCTCTTCCGAGAGCTTCTGCGTTGTGCTTTGGTGCGCACACGTCCTGCACATCCGGCCCTGCGCCTGCAGGGGGCGCTGCACCCAGCGCGCTGCAGCCTCATGTGATCAGATTGGACGTGGTAATCTCATGGAAGCAGGCTCCCACCCAGACTCCTGGCCATCGGGCTTTTCTTTGACCTTGATTGGACCCAGCCAACTCCCAATCATTGGACAAGACCAGTTTTACCTGAGACCTTATTGGGTCATAATCACAGATGGCAAGGACCTGACTCTGAATGTGATTGGAAGCATTTGTACAGCTTCTAGCGCTCATACTGAACTATACAGATCCACCTGCCTCTACCTCTCCACTGCTGGACTGGCTACTGGAGACACTTTTAAAGTCATGCCTTACCAGGTAATAAAAACAAAAGCAAGAAATGTAAATGCACAATGTAAGGGTTTCTTGTTCTGGAATAGGCCGTTCCAGAGCACTGAGGTCTAGCCTCTAGGCAGTTAACTCTAGAATCCCAACATATAATGAAGGCTCGGTCCCCCAGAAACAGGAGCTGGAACAATACTTTACTGTCAGAGGTTCTGCTTACTGGACCACAGGTCCTCTGGACACCGGGCTGGCCCGGTCTCCTCTAAGGCATTCAATAATATTAGTAATTAAATAGCAACGCTCATCCCCCAAACCGGAATGTACAACAGGTGTCCCATTGTGCCATGTGGTCCCGTGGGGTCTGGTCCCATGAGGTCTGGTGCTTAAGAGATGGAAAGGGGGTCCCTGATGCAAAGGGTGGGTTAAGGCCACAAAGAAATGGAATGGGTGTGGGTGCAGCTGAGCCGGTCCATCACATTGAAGAATCTGGCTCGGTCCTTGGGGTGACCGAATGCAGGGCATGCCAAGTCCCGAGCTCTGTGGGTCCCGATGGGCGGCGGGGTCCCCGAGGTGTGGGTATGCGTGAGGGTTTACGGTCTGGTTGTGTGTCCATCCGCCCCCTTGCCCAGGTCAGTGAGGGTTCTGGGCCAGCTAAAGAGCTCCTGGTTGCATCCAGTGCCCCTCCTACAGCAAGGCAGGGGCTGCCCTCATCGGAAGAGCTGGACAGAGCTTGGCTGCGGGGCCCAGGCAGCCCATTGGCTGTGCGGCCCGATTCCCCGGGCTGGCCACATTTGCCCCCCAGGACACTGAGGGAGGAAGACGAGGAGCTGGATGAGCAGTAAGCAGAGTCCGGAGCTGGAGGGTCAGGGGCTGATCCCATGGGGGTATGGCTGGCCGCAGCCTCCAAGGCGCGGGCATTGGCCAGGAATTCCTCTTCCAGGCGCCTGATGAGCTGCTGCTCCTGCTGTGGGTCAAGCTGCAGGGGCGTGCGGAAGAGGCTGGCGGGTGTGGCGGCCAGCTCTGGGCCCGGGCTGGGGCCCCTGGAAGGCCGGGGTGCTGCAGGGCTACGGGCACGCGGAGTCTGCGGGGTACTCCTTCCAGAACCCCCTGTCCCCCCGCCACCCTTGCCCCGGGCCACCCACGAGTGCTGGCCGTCTCGGTCCCTGCGCACCACCAGTACCGCCTGTTCGTCGCGGCTCTGGCTGCGGGTGCGCCGCGCCGGGCTGGAGGCGGACAGCTGAGCGCCTCGGCCTCCTGGGGCCACGCGGGGCCGTCCCCGGTCCTGCCGGTCTCGAGACTGGCTGCGAGGGGCGGGCGGCCGTCTCGGGGAGGCCGGAGGGCCGGAGGTCGGCCGGTGGCTGGGCCGCTCCCTCCGGGACCCGGTGGCCGAGTCGTCGTTGCGGGTACCCAAGGGGCAGCTCTGGGCTGAGGAGGCTGAGGAGTCACTGTCCCCGGAGTAGCGGCGGGAGCGGGGGAGGGGGGGCAGCTGATCGCGGGGCCTGAGGTGGGGTGCGAGAGAGATGCGTATCACTGGCGCGGGTGAAGCGAGCCGCGGAGGTCTGGGCTCTGCCGGGGAACTTCCAGGCACAGGAGAGCGGCCAGGCTGAGGCCGCGACTTCCCGCCCTCGGTTTCCGAAGCCTGGGTTGGACCAGCCTCCGCCCGGAGCCGCCCCAGCTGTGTTGTTGGTTTGTCTGGGTTGCCATGGAGATGGGAAGCCAGTCCCGCCCCCACGCACGGGAACTTTTCCCAGGGTGTGAGTCATGGCGCCCTGGCGGGCTCCCCGCCCCCACCGGCCCTAGCCGCTCGAGGTCCTCCAACCTCTCACCTGAGTGGGGTCTCAGGCCCCTCCTTTGTGCTTCGCAGGCTGATGGGGGTGATGACTTCGGGCCGGGAGCTCCGGCGCTCGCTCCCGGGGACCGGGCTCCCGGGGCGGGGACTAGGAGTGGGTGAGCCCCTCTGCGGGGAGAAAGTCCCGGCCCTCTGCTGGGGCAGACGGTGGGCTGTGGGAACGGACACGCAAGTGAGGGGCAATCCCTCGGAGGGCAGCCCCGCTCTGCCGCCGCCCACGCTCCCGCAGGCACTCACTGGCCGAGGAGCAGCGGCAAGGGTCGTGCTTGTCTAGGTAGTGCTCCAGCGTGTCCCAGCCGCCGCCCACTCGCACCATCACGTGGCTCCTCAGCACCTGCAGGCCGCAGGGAGGGCGGGTCACCGTGGGCCTCCTGGCCCGCCCCAGGGGCGGCACTGCCCCCCCCCCCCGCCCCACTTACCCTCACGAAGATGAGCAAGCTGGAGTCTCCCACGCGGTACTTCCCCTCGGAGACCTTGATCATGGGGAACTGGTCGGGGCAGGTGCACCTGCCCAGGATCTCCCTTACCTGAAGCCAGAGAAGAGAAGGCCGAAGGTCAAGGGTCAAGTCCCTCCTGGGGTCTAACAAGCAGCTGCAGGCCAGGCGGAAGCGCCTATTCTGTCCTACACCGGCCCTTTGCCTGAGCACAACGGGGGCTCTGAGAACTCGGAGAACCAACCCGAATGAAAGGGAAGCCAAGGACTGTCCAGGAAGAAGCACTCGGAAGGCCTTAAGCCCACTAGAGCCCTGGAATCATCCACAGCCTCTTCACATGGCTGAGGTCCACAGAGTGCAGGGGGCCATACCCCAGCTGAACACCCCACACCCCAACAGGCACAATGCCCCCGCCCCGCCCCCAGCACACTACTGCATCCATGTCAGCTGAGGCAGGAGGTGGCAGGTTGGCTCTGTGGGGAGCCTGCCCTCCTCCCTCCCCAAGGCAGCCCCGTGCCAGAGGGAAGGAGCAGGGGGCGGGGACGGGGCGGGAGGGGGCCTTGGGTGCTCCAGACCCGGGCTGGGGTGGGTGGAGGCTGGGCAACCATCAGGCGCCTGACTCTCGGGCAGGCACATCATTGTCCTCAGCTCCTGATAAGAAAGAAACTCTTGGCCGGGCTGCGGGGGTAGCAGGGACACCTAGGTCTTGGGAAAGGCGGAGGGAGCTGGAGGTCTGGCCCTCCCGTGCTCCCATGAGCACTTCCTGTTCCCAGGAGCCGTGGTAGTGGGGCTAGGTTTTCACCATCAGGGCAGCAGGGTTGATGTCTCCCCAGACACTGCACCAGGCTTCTTGCTGAGGGCTAGCCTCAACCCGGGGTTACCAAAGCATCTGCCTAGCACCCTGTGTGCCAAAAGCTCCCCAAGTCACAGTCCTCCAAATGAAGGGGTGCACTGAACTTTGTTGCCGCTCTTTTAATACTAAAAGCTGAGCTCACGCCAGAAGCGAGGGTTGTATCTGCCTCAGAGCGCCCTGCGCTGTGTGGCCTCCCTCAGCGCCTCTGCCTCTCTGGGCTGCTTGTTCATTTCTTTGTGGCCAGGTAGACACTTGGCAGTCCACACATGCACTGCCCTTTTAGTGGGGCAGGCTGCAGAGAGCGGGGCCTAGGGATAGGGTAGGCCTTAGCTCTGCCGTCTGGTCCCCTGGTGGTGGTGGTGGTGGGGTGGGCGGGCAGGGGTCACCCAGTGTGGACAGCATTAGACTCACCAGCTCGTCAAGGTTTCGAAGGTCATTGGGCGTCATGCGGGGTGTGCGGGCGGGGGCCCCCGGGACAGTGGCAGTTTCCGTGACATCCTCTTCAGCAGCGGGGACGCTGGACACCTGAGGGGTAGCTCGAAGCTCCCGCTCGATCTCCTGCTCGAACTGTACCAGCCTCGGGGCGAGCAGGCCGAGGCGCGCCCCGCGGCGGGCCACCTCGAGCAGGCACAGCACCACGCTCTTCTCGTTCTTGCGCAGCACCAGGTCCTCCGTCTCAAACATGAGCACTTCAGGCACGCCCAGCTCAGCCCGGCACCAGCCGATGAAAGAGGCCACGTTGTCTCGGGCCATGAAGGAGCCGGGCGCCACACTGTGTGCCTGGAAGGCCACACCTCGGGTCGGACGGGCGGCAGCCAGAGCCCGGGCAGCCTCGGTGACAGCGTTGGCATGTTGGCACAGGGTTGTGCCTGTGGCCAGCCCCGTGAGGAAGCCATCGCCACTGCCGGGGAGACCTAGACTGTACAAAGCATTGAGCCAATCGGCCAGGTCTTCCTTCATGGCTTCCACGTAGGCCTCGCTGGATCGGAAGGGTCGCACGCTCTTGGCGGCCGAGCCTGCGATGCCCGCCACTGGGTCCGCCATGCCCAGGGCCGGTGGAGTCACTGTGGGGACACAGGTCAGGGCTGCTGTGACCACTCGCCAGGGCTCAGAACGGTCCACCTTGGCCAGCCCGCCACTCCCGGGAAATGCTAAGCTTAAGTGCAGGCTGGGAGCAAACGGGGTACCTCATTGTTCTCACAGTGCCATGACCTGCCTTAAAGGACTCAGTGACATCTGTACCGTGTTAGTGTTTGTGTTTGCTGGCTGGTCGGGAGAGGGTGGCTGGGGACAGGTTGGCACCCGCGAGGAAGAAATGCCATTTAAAAACATGAAGACCTGTGGGCAGGGAGGGACAGGAGAGGGGCCTCGCCCAGAGCCACAGAAGGACTGTGTCCTCTGCTCAGCCCATAACCTGCACGAAGTCCTCGCCTTTCCCTCTGCCCTCCGCTAAGGGCCGCGCCGCAGGCGCAGCGGCGACCGTATCTCCATTCTACAGATGAGGAAACTGAGGCGCTGTAAGGGCAGGCATTCGCTGAAGGTCGCAGAGCAGTGGGTGGAGGAATCGGGTCGCCCAGCCAGGCCCCATTCCTGCTGCGGAAAGCCGCCCGAGACGCTGCCTGAAAGACCGGGACTCCGAATGGCCCCCGCGAGCCTCCGCAGTGCTCGCGGCCTGGTCCAGAGAGGGTGCGTGCCCAGTCAAGGTCACACAGCCCCGGGAAGCAGAGACCCCGCACCGCCCGGCCCACCTCCGGGCACTCCGGCTAGGGGTCCCGGGGGTCCCCGCGCTCACCTGGCTCACCCCGCCGCCCCGGGGAGCATCGCCCCGGCGGGGCCGGAGCCGGGCCGCGCCGCCGCACACAGGCGCCGCCCGAGCTTGCTGCTTCCAGGCTGCCGCTCCGCCCCGCCCCCCTGGAATTTGGATCCGGCCAGGAAGGGGCGGGGCCGCGCTCTTAAAGGGGCCGTGCCTTTCTCCGGCCTTAGGCCCCAAGGCGGCGCCCCCCCACCCTCATCGCCCCACCTTTAACTCCGCGTCTGGGTCTTCCCGGGAGGGGTTCAGACCCTTTCAGCTGTCCTTCCTCCGTGACAGTGGCCTTCCCGGAAGCGATAGGGGCCGGGGACTGCAGAGTCACCTCCGTCCCGGGTGGACCTCTGCAAGCCAGATAACTGGGTGCTCTTCCTGCGGGACGGCCCAGGGATAGTAGCTTAAGGTACAAGGACTTCGAGCCTCAGGGATCGGAAGGTGGCTGCGGGTTAGGTTAAAAGAGGGGGCGTGGCAGGGGCAACTACACGCCTTAGGAAGAGCGCGGACGATCTGGGGAATCCTGCCCTCTGCTGTCGCCGGAGAGACGAAAGAGATGCTGAAGAGAGACTGCAATCTGTGGATGTGTGCAGAAAGACTGTTAATTTTAACTCAGATCAAGGAAGAAGGCGATGGAGGAAGCTGGGAGACATCTAGAGGGAAAGATTTTCACACTGAGGAAGCTTATCTTAAAAAAGAAGGAAAGAAAGGAAGAAGGTAAGAAAGAAAAGTGGGTAGGTTTGCAAGGCTGGAATGGTACAATAGAAACATTAGGGCCTTGTGGACTATGCTTTTCAAAGGTCCTGGAAGCTATAGAAAGGCTTATTTATTATTAATTATTATTATTGTTTGGGGGGGGTTGAGACAAGGTTTCTCTGTGTAGTCCTGGCTGTCCTGGAACTTACTCTGTAGATCAGGCTGGCCTCAAACTCAGAAATCCACCTGCCTCTGCCTCCCAAGTGCTGGGATTAAAGGCGTGCGCCACCACTGCCTGGCGGTTTATTTATTATTAAATTATCATTGTTGGAGTTCGTTGTGGTTTTGAGGCAGGAGCTTACTATGTAGCCTTGGATGGCCTGGAACTCCCTATGTAGGCCAGGCTGGCCTCAAAAAATCAGATTGCCTGTCTCGGCCTCCTGAGTGCTAGGATTGATGGAATGTTCCACCATGCCTTTACTTTTACAGAGTCCTGTTATGTAGCCTGGGCTGGCTTTGAACTCATCATGTGCTCTCTCCGCTGGTATCATAGGCCTCTCTAAGGAGGAATTTAGAGTAGGAGAGGCTGACTTAGCAGTCATAGGGCTCCTGTAACTGCTGTTGTGAGCAGGGGCAGGGGCAGAGAGCCTCTGAGGAAGTCAAGTGGTTTAGTTAGGTTGGAATGGCGAGGGGATGCTAGATTTTTTGACTGCCTGTTGAAAACTGATGATGTATATTAGTGAGGTGAGTGTGTGAGTATAGATGAGAAATCCCAGGTTTGGGGGTGAGCACTGTGGGCACGGGGTTGCTAAATAACACCCAAGAGGGAGAGGTCCTGGAGAACTGGCGATGGAGACTGAATGCTAAGTGAAGGAATTGACAGGTCCTGGAACAGGCAGTAATGATCCATAGTATCCAGCAATCATTTTCAAAATAACCCAATACAATACCTTTTATTACAACTACTTAGTGTGTGTGTATGTGTGTGTGTGTGTGTGTGTGTGTGTGTGTGTGTGTCTATGCCAAGGTATGTAGGCAAGGCAGACTTTTGGGAGTTTGTTCTGCCTTTCACCACGTGGGATTCTGGGTATTGTAGCATGGTAGCAAGTTCCCTTATCCCATGAGCCTTTTTGCCAGCCTCATACGATAGTTTTGTAGATCAAGGGAGGCTGAGGACTGGGAAGGTTAAGGTACCATTGCCACCCCAGCTCTGCAGGAATTTGACCCCCACCTATAACCACCTCACTGTGCTTCAGGGTTCTGGATATAGGAGACAGGGCTGAATCTAGGCTCCGTTGGTCACTAGTGTTGTCTGACAAACTTCCTGGGAGAGATGCCACACACAAGTCTGTTCACTCCTGATAAGGGAACCCACAACAAACTGAAGTACTGATAGCACAAAAGTACATCTTTTTTTTTTTTTTGGTTCTTTGAAACAGGGTTTTTCTGTGTAGCCCTGGCTGTCCTGAAACTAACTCTGTAGACCAGGCTGGCCTTGAACTCAGAAATCCTCCTGCCTCTGCCTCCCAAGTGCTGGGATTAAAGATGTGCACCACCACCGCCCAGCAAAAGTACAATTTTTATTGGGCTTGCTTACAGGAGCAGACACGCCTCAACAGCATCACTAGAGGCCCAGCCAAGCATGAGTGACAGCTCCCAAAGCTGGAACCTGATTCTAGCCTGCAGGCAGCTCAGCAGGCTCAGTGTCCTTCCTAAGGGCCTCAGTTGGTCTAAACCTCTCTCCCAGGTAGCTGCCCTTTTCAAAACTTGGCTTATCTGAGTTTTCTCTGCAGCTTGGCTCTACTTATCCTGGCAAGTTGGTGCCTAGTAAATCTGGTCTATTTCAGAGACTTTGGGAAGCCATTTTGAGTTGTTTACTTTCCTTTTCAAAGAGCTTCCATGAAGGAGGGAATGTTTCAATGTTGAAACTTACACAAAAACTAGATACCATGCTTAACTTCCCTAAGCCTCAGTGACTTCATCTGTAAAATGGAACTGTAGTTATCACATCATAATTGTCAAAACAGTAGTTAGTACTGTGGCCTGGTGATGGAGACATGTCTGCTACTCTCTGAAGGGAAGAGCAGCAACGGTGTCCTCCAGCCCCTTATCTGGGGCCTGTTTGAGTTCTGTCCCATACTGTAGCCTCTAACATTGGGACTTCCTGACATGTCAATAGTGATGCAGACCTCACTGATGTGACTGCAATCCTGGGGGACCATGACCAAGGCAGCCCAGGGCTGCTATGTAGCCTTTGTGGGTTACTTGCAGATCCAAGATAAATAGCAGAGACAACTATTTGGATATGAGCCGAGTCCAGTCCAGGACCTAGCAAAAATTCCCAAGTTTCAGACTGCTGTTAGCTGTGGACAGATGACTCTGATATTGTCCAGTGTCCTGCAGGAGAACAAAAGAGAGCAGAAGGCTCAATGCAGACACTTGACTGTTGCCCCCACACCCCTACAAGGCAGAATGGGATGGCAGGGTGGCCAGAGGCTGCCCTGGACCCTGACTGTACTGAGGTAAAGCGGGGCACCACTCATCCTCTTCCCACATAAAGGAGCAAGAATGCCTTGGCATTGCCGAGGCCGCGGTCAGTGAGGTCTGCTGTCCCCACAAAGGCACAGGACGACCCTGTGGATTCAGACAGCGGGAGCTGGACTGATCCAGCCGCCTCAGAGCCTTCCACAAGTGAAGGGAGCAAATGGCCCTGTGAAGCCGAGAGCTGGGATGGGGGCGCAGGCCTCCCGCGGGCAACTCAGTGCCTGCAGCAGAGGACACGGCCAGGGGGCATCGCCCAGGGCTTCACAAGGCCCTGCTCTCATCCAGTGAGGGCTGAGAAGAACTGGACATGAGACTGCAGAACAGAGAAGGATGACAGTTTATAAACATTTGGAATTTTATTTAAAAAAAAAAATCACAACCATGAACATTGTTACAATTAGAGGCCCTCTTGGTTCTCCACAATGATACTGAGCATGCTCACAAGGGGTTCCCATTGTTAAGTCTTAAAACAACCATCTTAAAAAGGAAAAAAAACCAAAACAAAAACAAAACAAAAAAACTCAGCACACTACTATTTAACTTGTTTTAATGTTTCTTCACAAATGGTGAAAATACTAAAGTACAGACAAGGAATAATCATAATGTTGTCACCAACATTATAAATATGGAATTATAAATTTAAAACATTTTCTGGTTTAAAAAATAAATCTGGTCGTCAATGCAGCTCTGCAGGTCTCTAGTAGGGCCGGTCTCTGCGTTCCTGACGGTGCTCGCCTCTGCAAAGCAAAGGGACCCTTTGGTCAGAATGAGAAAGGATAGAAAACCCTGCCAGAGCCCCCAGGTGCCCCAGGACTCACTGCAGCAGAGGCTGGGAAGGGGCAGTGCTCTCCCACCACATACTTATCCATTTTCCCAGGTCCTCCACGTCCGCCTCTTCTTCCTCCCATCTGTTCCATTAAGGGTCCAGGAGGCCCCCCAGGACCACCTCGTCTTCCTCCACCAAAGCCACCTCGGTCCATTCCACGGCCACCTCGGAAGCCTCCTCTGTCTCCACCTCTGCCACCTCTGAACATTCCTCCAGGACCGCCACGGTCCATGAGTCCACCTCTTCCTCCTCGCATGCCACCAGGGCCGCCTCGTCCACGATCACCACCTAAGGCAGGGACGAGAGTAACAGGTGAGTCAGAGGAGTAAAAGCCGAGGTGGCTCTGAGGACATGCTGTGGTACATCTGCTAATCCTTCTCCTAGAGCAGACACTATTCAATCACCAGGAAGCTGAAGTGTTCCAGAAAACCTGTACCTACCCGGAGGTGGAAAGGGTGGCGGGAGGAAGCCCTCGGGCTTAGGGGCCTTACACTGGTTGCATTCTGTTCTCCAAGCGAAGTTCTGGTTTCCACAGCCCCTGCATAAAGTTGTACCACAACAGAAATCACCGAGACAGCTGAGAAAGGTGGAGATTCACACCATACTCTGCACAATTATGGGGTTTCAGGCACAAAGCACAAGGATCTGCAGACAATCAGGCAGTAATGGACCTCCAGAAGCAACCAAAGTACTGAGCCCCCCCTCACCTCCCAGTCCTGTCCCAGACTGGGCATAAGGTGTCATCACTAGCACACTATCAATCTGCTGGGAGAAGTACATACGGATTGGGACACTGCCAGTCTCCAGCTCGGTGCTGGACATTTCCTCCTCCTGAGGGGTTCCCCCTGGAACCTCGGGGCCCTCTTGGAGGGAAGCCTCCTCTGTCTCCTCCACGGCCTCCCATGCGACCCATGGGTCCTCCGGGACCTCCTGGGCCACCAGGACCTGCAATAACAGTCAGTAACCTCTCTATAGCAATGTTACTATGGTACGCCCTCCCATCAGCCCAGTGCTGCGTACACTCTTCTTCCTGTGCCATTTCAGGTAGCCTCTAACTGTGGCGTTTCATACAACAAAATTGACATCCAGGCAGTTGTCCTGGAACTTGCCACTCCCTCTGACCAGTTAACCCATATTATTAATGCAATGCTGGCTTTCAATGGTCTAGTATCAATCTTATATACCCCTTTCTTTGTTTACTATTCAACTAAGTTTCTCAAGGGCAAATATTACTGAAAAAAGCAAAATCAACCCAATCCAACCCATTTAACATAACATCCAAGTAGCTAAAACAAAGTGCCTAATACCTCCACGGAGTGGTGGTGGCATCCCTCTGCCCTCACGAGGTGGCATGCCACCCCGCATGCTGTTCATTGGAGGCTTCTTTCGGGCAAGAGAAACTTTAAGTTTGCTTCCTTGAAAATCTTTCCCTGGAAAAAGATTACAGAACATCAGTGATCCTCACATCCAACTCCTCCCTCTCCAAGCAGCAGCTTTCAACAGATTCCACCCTACTGAACTTGACACACACCAAAGCATGAAACTCGCCCTCTCACAACCTCTAGGCTCTTTCCTCATATGACTGGAAATGGATCAAAGTTGGTAGGACTTGCTTAACATGGCCAAAGGCGTGGGTGGGTTCAATCACCTGGACTGCATAAAACTGGGCACGGCAGCCAATTAGCCTAGGGCTATAATCTTAACACTTGGGAAGCAGAAGTAGACAGGAGGATCAGGAGGCTCAAAAAAGGTTACTACTAGCTACATATGGAGTTTGAGGTCAGCCTAGACTACGTGAGATTCTATCTCAAAACAAGCAGAAAGAAAATAAAACAAACAAAACACCCAACAACTTTATTGTTAAGGTCAGAACAAAACAGGTTAAATCACATTTCTGATTCTTGAGTTTGAGGCCATCCTGGTCTACAGAGTGAGTTCCAGGACAGCCAGGGCTACCCTGTCTCACCCCACCCCCCCCAATTAATTTCTGTAATTCTAGAATTCTGCAGGACTGTCAAGTTCAAAATCAGTCTCTCCACATAATGAAACCTTCACTTAAATCCAAGGCCTAGGGATAAAACTCAGTGGTAGAGCACTTGAAATAGCACACAACCCTCGTGGTGATCTGACTTGTCTCTGCCCTTACTGTGGTATGCTCAAGAAAGTACCTGCAGCTGAGGCGTGGGTGTTGTGCACTGGAACACATAATAAAGATCTTAGCCGGGCGTGGTGGCGCACGCCTGTAATCCCAGCACTTGGGAGGCAGAGGCAGGCGGATTTCTGAGTTCGAGGCCAGCCTGGTCTACAGAGTGAGTTCCAGGACAGCCAAGGGCTACACAAAGAAACCCTGTCTCGAAAAACAAACAAACAAACAACAAAAAAAAAAACAAAAAAAACAAAAAACAAACAAAACAAAACAAAAACAAAAACAAACAAACAACTATCCTGACCAAGGGCCAGTGTCTGTGTGCTTTAACAGAAGAAGGGCCCAGAGAGCAACTTCCTCCTGCAGCAGATCTTGTTTTCAGCTCTCGAATTCCTCCCTTCATCAGGAAAAGGGAAAGTACACCTTCTCTCTCCAGATTCTAAAGAAATGGTGTTTTAGCAAAACTTACTTTCTTAGAAGGTGACACATGAAACTGTTCTAAGTTCTTAAATGTGCCCAACTGAGCAGAAGTCAGAGTGACAACGAGCACGTCATACCATCAAACCATTCCACAGCAGCCTTGGCGGTTGGCGGATCTTCATAGGACACCGTGGCGTCACCTTTAGGCTTCCCTGTCTCCTTATCCAGATAGATGTGGATCATGGGTTGTCCAGTTCTCTTGTTCATCTATGCATAAAGCAACAATTAAGATGTGACTGTAACATGAGCTAAAAGTTTAAAGTAGTTCTCAAGTACCCCAAATTGTCAAACGGCAGTCACACAGTGTGGTGGTCCACAACTTTAATCCCAAAGCTCTAATGGTAGATCTATCCCTAGGCCAACACAGTGAGAGGCCCCCCAAATGTCAGTCTCATTCCACGGACAGTTCCACGGACAGTTAAGTCTTCCCTGGGATATCAGAATTGTAACTGTTTCTTAGCTTCTACAACAAGTAGGTATTCAGATAAACTTCACAGTTCAGATGTGTTCGTTAATCAAAAGCAAGCAATGTAGGCCCTAGTCCTGGTACCTGTGCAGTTACGTACCCAAAGAGGCACCACTATTCTAAAGGATGTCACTCCAGGGATGCACTTTATTCGCAGAGCCCCTATCTAGCATGAACAGGATCAGAGTTTGATCCCCAGCTCTCTAAAAACAGAAAACAAACAAAAAACCAAATCAAAACAAAAAAGGCCCTCGCTTCCTTCCTTCCTGCGGCTGTGAATACACCACACAAACTCTAGGTTCCCTCCAAGAGCTGGGAAGATGGTTGGTGGCTGGCTTGCCTTTAGAAAGCACACTGTCCAGGAAGCAGGAACATGAACAATGCTCCATCCACACAGGCTCATGTGTTTATCTAGTAAGAGTTGAGTGCTCTCTACAGGGCTCAAAAGCATTTCTATGAACTGACCCAAACAGATACTCATACCCATGAACAGCGCTGCTGTGAAGCTTGGTGGGAAGCACTTTTATCTTACTGAGCAGTCTTTGACAGTTAGCATTAAGACTTAAAAACAAAAAATTATGTGACTATGTATAAGCCTTAAGAGACCAAGATGTCTGATCCCTTGGAACTTGAGCCACCACTGAGGGCCACCATGTGGATACTGGGAAATGAACCTGGGTCACTTGAAAGAGCAGCAAGTGCTCTTCACTACTGAGCCATCTCTCCAGCACTACTATATTGAGGCAAGCTGGGCATAGTTGCTCATGCCTGTAATGTCAGTATTCAGAAGGGTGAGGTAGAAGATCATCACTGGTTCCAGGACTGACTGGGCCACAGGGAGCGAACTACCATCTCAAAAAACCTAAAATTATATATGTATCAATCAATATTATTTAAAAAATTATGCAGGCCAGGCGGTGGTGGCACACACCGTTAATCCCAGCACTTGAGAGGCAGAGGCAGATTTCTGAATTTGAGGCCAGCCTGGTCTACAGAGTGAGTTCCAGGACAGCCAGGACTATACAGAGAAACCCTGTCTCAAAAAACCAAAACAAACAAACACAGACAGGAAAGAATAAAGCAAATTAGTCATACGAATAAGAAAATGTATTTTAAAAATATATTTATTTTATGTATGTGCATGTTTTATCTACAACTATTTGTACACAAGAGGGTCATCTAGTCCCGTGAAACTACAATTACAGACAGCTGTGGAGCTACTATGGGGTGCTGGGATTTGAACTCAGAACTTATGGAAGGGCAGTTAGTGCTCTCAGTGGCTGTGCCAACTATTTACCCTCAAGCAAATACCATTTTTAGAAATACTTATCTGTTTTAAAGATTTATTTATTTCATGTGAGTATGCTGTTGCTCTCCTCAGACACACCAGAAGAGGGCATCAGATCCCATTACAGATGGTTGTGAGCCACCATGTGATTGCTGGGAATTGAACTTGGGACCTCTTGAAGAGCAGTCAGTGCTCTTTTATGCTGAGCCATTTCTCCAGCCCAGAAATACTTTATTTTATGTTTATGAATGTTTGCGTGAATGTATGCGCACGTGTGCAATCTCAAAAGAAGCCAGAAGAGGGCATCAGATTCCATAAAACTGCAGTTGTAGAAGGTAGCATTGAGACCAGAACTTGGGTCCTTAAGAGCTGCAAGTCCTCGATAACTGTTAAACCATCTATCCAGCCCCATATGAATGAAGACATTCATCTTAAAACCTCTATTAACTTTTTGTGAACGTGCATTCGGCCAACACGTGTGTTTATACACCATTCAAGTGTTGGATCTCCAGCTGGGTGATGGTGGCGCATGCCTTTAATCCCTGCACTTGGGTGGCAGAGGCAGGTGGATTTCTGAGTTCGAGGCCAGCCTGGTCTAGAATGAGTTCCAGGACAGCCAGGGCTACACAGAGAAACCCTGTTTCGAAAAACCAAAAAAAAAAAAAAAAAAAAAAAAAAAGTGTTGGTTCTCTTGTTCTCTTGGAACTGGAGTTACTGACAATTGTGAGCTGTCATGTAATAGAGGGAAGTGAATTCAGGTCCTTTGGAAAAGCAATCAATGCCCTTAACCCCTATGCAACCTCTCCAGTCCCACAAATCCTTATTAAAAGTACCTGATGGCAAATTCCTGACTTAACCAGAGTATACCCCAACTGATACTAGAACTCTATGTGCATGCATGCATGCAAGCACCAGTCTCTCTCTCTCTTCCCCCTCTCTCCACAGAGAATCCCCCCCCCCTCCGCCAATGAAACAAAGTAAAAACAAGTGGCTGAGTGATGTTGGAACACTTTTTTTTTTCTTTCCATTTTTTCAGCCAGGGTTTCTCTGTGTAGCCCTGGCTGTCCTAGAACTTACTCTGTAGACCACCAGGCTGGCCTCGAACTCAGAAATCCACCTGCCTCTGCCTTCCAAGCACTGGGATTAAAGGCATGTGCCACCACTGCCCAGTGGAACACATTTTTAATCCCAGCAACTCAGAAGGCAGAAGCAAAGATAATGAGTTTAAGACAGAGTTTAAGATCACAGAGAAAAATACTGTTTTGAAAAACCAAACAAGGACTGGATCAGAGGTTAAGAGTACTGGCTGCACAGCCGGGCGTGGTGGTGCACGCCTGTAATCCCAGCACTTGGGAGGCAGAGGCAGGCGTATTTCTGAGTTCGAGGCCAGCCTGAGAGAAACCCTGTCTCGAGCCCCTCCCCCCCAAAAAAAGAGTACTGGCTGCTCTTCCAGAGGTCCCAAGTTCAATTCCCAGTAACCACATGAAGGCTCATAACCATCTATAATGAGATCTGCTGCCCTATTCTGGCCTGCAGGCATACATGCATGCAGGAAGAACTCTATATACAGAATAAACAAATAAACCAACCAACCTTAAAACCCTCCAAAGAACCCCCCCCCCCAATGAAAACAAACCAAAACCAGTTGGACATGGTAGCTCAAGCACATCACCCCAGCATTTGGGATGTAGGAGCAGGAAGATTAATTCTAGTTCAGGGCCACTGTGGGAAGAGTTAGGTTTAAGGCCAGCCTAGGTTACAGAGGCTGACATCATGGCCCAGCAGGTACAGGTGCATGCTGCCAAGCCTTCACCTGAGTTGGATCTCCAACATAGTGGAACTGACCGATTAAATGTAGGAAACTGAAGCCAGGCGTGGTGGTGCACACCTGTAATCCCAGCACTTGGGAGGAAGAGGCAGGCAGATTTCTGAGTTCGAGGCCAGCCTGGTCTACAGAGTGAGTTCCAGAACAGCCAGGGCTACACAGAGAAACCCTGTCTTGAAAAACAACAACAACAACAACAACAACAACAACAACAACAACAACAAAAGTAGGAAACTGAACAAAAATAATCACACACCCCCTATACCCTGCCCCCATTTCCCGTGGCCCTGGCATGTCCTGAAACTTGCTTTATAGACCCAGGCTGTCCTCAACTCTACTTGCCTCTGTCTCGAGTACTGGGATTAAATATAAAATACAAGCATAGGAATTTGGGGTTTCACTTCCCCCAGAGTGGGTAAAGCAACAGAAAATCATTAATGGCAGCTGTGTGTGCATGCACAAATAGGCAGAGAAAAATCTCACGGACCACAGTTCTGGCAGAAGACCCTCCCTCAGTCTCCAATGCTGAGGTCAGACTGCCCAACTGCCTGAAGCACCAGTCTCATGACATCTGGCCTCCTTGGCTGTCTACACCTATGTGATAGGCAAACTCAGAGACTCATAAACATGAAATATAATTTTAAGTCACTTGTACACCTTTAAGGCTTTAGTTCAGAAAATATTGTTTATTCTCCGATGGCGATATAGACTCTGTTAACCTGTATTGCAAAGGGTGGATAGCTGTGTGAAAAGGACTGGTCAGACACCCGCCACTTCCATCAGTGCATGGATCCCACACTGAGGAAGACCAGGACTCTCACTAGTTGCCCTCTGACCTCCAAAGATACTCAACAGATCATGCACAGACCCTCCCACATGGTTACAGAAGCACTGTAAAAATACTGTAAAGAGAACAAGCAGGGGGCATGGTGGCGCTACACAGGGCCACACAGAGAAACCCTGTCTCAAAAAACCAAAAACCAACCAAACAAAAAAGCAAACAAGAAAACAAACAAAACAAAACAAACAAAAAACAAAACAAAACAAAAAAACTTAGGGAGCTGGAGAGATGGCTTAGCGGTTAAGAGCACTGACCGCTCTTCCAAAGGTCCTGAGTTCAAATCCCAGCAACCACATGGTAGCTCACAACCATCTGTAATAAAATTTGACACCCTCTTTTGGAGTGTCTGAAGACAGCTACAGTGTACTTACATATAATAAATAAATAAATCTTAAAAAAGAAAAGAAAAAAGAAAAGAAAAAGAAAAGAGAACAAGCAGGAGAAACAGACTTCCTAGGTATGGAAGTCAACAAAATGTCCTTTCAACAAAATGTCATAACATGCCTGTAAACAGGGAAAAGGAAATAAGCCAACAACAGATCAAACCAAGAATAGTCAGGTGTGGTAACACTATGCAGAAGCAGAAACAAGCAGCAGGTGGATCTCTGCGGTCCAGTCCAGCCAGAGCTACACGATGAGACCCTTTCTCAAACAAAACAAAAACCAAACTCCTCACATTCCCCTTCTTTTCCTTTTCATTCCCTCCTCGGCGATGGCATCAGCAGCATGCACCACCACCCCTGGCAAAGTCTCAACCCTTATTATCCTGGGAAATAAATCTAAGGATTTAAATGTCCCTTTCTACACAACACAATGTATTTTAGTGATTTTGTAAGCATTTAAAACAATTAAGTGATAACTTGGAAAAAATCTCCAAGTTATTAAGTATTCAGGGCAATATTAAGAAAAACCTACCAATTTTTTATTCACAACAGAAAAAAAGAAGTTCATTTATAAGTAAAGAGAATAACAGACTTAGTAACAGAATCATCAGCTGGTTAGCCATTTTTCATCTACAAAAATTGGCTAAAGTTGGGTGTGGTAGAGCGAGACTGAGTGTTGGGGTGGGGGAATCAGGGAATCCTCTGCTATATGGCGAGTTAAGCCAGAATGCATGAGATCTTGTCAAAACAAAAAAAACCAACACCAACACCAACACCAACAAAAACCAACAATACCAACCCAACTAACAATGGGAAGGGCTATTTATTTTTGTAACCTCAATGCCCTTATGATACTGGACAAGCGCTCCACCACTGGGCTCCCTTCCAGCCCGCATGACACAGGGTCTTGAATTAGAGTGTTTAAGGAGCCAACACAAGATGCCAACAAAACAGTCAAGGAACAATTCTCAGCACAGTCCAAGCATCTCACATGTGTTCCGTGGGCTCATTTCCGTTATCTCACTTGATCACTATCACTCACCTTGACAACCCCACATTGCTTAAAGAAGTCTGCCAGATCATCCAGGGTCACATTGTCATTTAATCCTTGCACATAAATTGCACTGTTGTCAGAGTCTTCATCCGGATCTATAGGAAGGCCTTCCAGAGAAAAATAGATAAAACAGAATTACTGCCTTGAATTAACAGTGGCTTCTTCTTTGAAGATAGCCTGGCCTCAAACTCCTAATCCTCTTTTTCAACCCCCAGACATGTCTCATCAGGCCTAGATAATAATAGGGGCTTTGTTGTTGTTGTTGTTGTTTTTGAGACAAAGTTTCTCTGTGTACTCCTGGCTGTCCTGGAACTCACTCTGTAGAGCAGGCTGGCCTTGAACTCAGAAATCCGCCTGCCTCTGCCTCCCAGAGTGCTGGGATTACAGGTGTGTGCCACACTGCCCGGCTAACTAATTGGACATTATTATCAAACAATATTCATCATGAAGGCAAGAGACCAACTACCGACTACACTAAGATGACACTTTTTAGTTACTTTAAAACAATTTAAAGCAAGTCCCAAACTGTCTTTGCCAAGAATGGATGGGTGTACAGGATCAGTCTGCTGGGCTGCTGACCTGCTTCTATTACATTTATTCAAAACAGCACAGTGTCAAGTTCAAGAACTTAAAGTTACCTAGATCAAGATCTGGTCCTTCATCCATGGGTCCTGCCAACCAGGAAAAGATCATATAAAATATTATTAGTGCAAGCCTTGCAAGCTACAAACCTTACAAACACACACAGCTATCTACTACACCACCATTTGATGGGGACTCATTAATTCAAAATGACCCGCACTGCTAAGATGGAGCAGTGGCCCTTTAGCGTTTGTGAAGTTTGCTAGGGTTTTTTTTTCCCTTTGCTCATTTGTTTCTAAACCATTAACCAAATACACTCTCAATGCTTCATGTGCCAAATTAGTGTTAAATTAAATTCAAAACCTTTCCTCCACATAAACCAAATTAAAGCTGTACTCTCCCCCATATTATAGAAGCAGTTGCTCAATACTTGCAGTTACCCTTTGTTTCGTAACCATAGGTTAACCTTATTACCCCTAAGACAATGCCGGCAGTACCCATTAGTCTCTTTTGTATAGATCATTTTTTAAACCACTTATGAAACTAGTAAAAATTATATAGTTTTCTAGAAAAACTGACTGTATTTTTTTAAACACTATCCATGGTAATACTCAAAAACTTACCACCAGGCTTATTGAAGCCACCTCGCTCTCCAGCGCTGCTGGGGGGATAAACGAAGAAATGAAGGCCTTTCCCTTTAAAAGCCAGTACCGCTCTGAGCCTTTGGCAGGGCTCGTGGGGAAGAAGGGCACTGGCTAAACACATCTCCAAACAATGCATCTCTCTCATCTTGTCACTATGCCTTTCTTCAGGGCAGCTTGCTCAAATCTCCTTAATATACAACCTTGCTTGTCTGATTGTACACACCAGTGTGGTTGGTTTCTTTCATGTCAGGGGCTGGTATTAATAGTGCAATACTTGGCAAATTAAGGAAGGAAAAACAAAAAAACAAACAAAAAAAAACCAACCCTAGACCCCAAACATCCACCCCAATCAGCTGAAACACCAGGTGAACTTGGTGTCGAAAGGAGAAGGCAGAGACAATTGCTGTGATGAACCTTTCCATGGTCATAAAGGTGCACCTCAACCTCTCCCGAGGGAGAGCCCAATGAGGCCTTAGGCTTCCTAACAAGTCACAGTATAATAAAGCAGGAGACAACCACATTAAATGTCTACAACACACATCGAGGACGCATCCAGCCAATCTTCAGCATAAAGCCATACAGTCCAGGGCCCTAATGGATTTAATAGTTACTGTGAAAGGAGAATTTACATAAATACCAAGGCTCAGCCATCTGGGGGTGCAACTTTATAGACATACCAGTTATGACTACGGCAATATACATATTATACATAGAGGAGAGGGGATATAGTATGGCCTTTTTGGGGGGCGGGGGAAGGCAATACTCTCTAGCAGTCACTAAAGGCAGCCCACAGTAGGAAGGCCTGAGGCACTCAGCCAGTATTGCACCTTTAATACCTGAGACACATTTCAAGCTGTTGCATGCAGCTCTACTTCTTTTTTAAAAGTACACACCATAAAATGTTCTCTCTCTCTTTAAACACAAAGTTTACACTTTAATGTTACACAATTCTAGAGTATTATACCTCCTCTGGTTCATTACCAAACAACAAGTATGCAGTTACCAAAGTTACAGAAGGATTCCATTTATACAATGAATACACTTTGTTTAAAATATTCTATGTATATTTTTCCTCTCCATATGGACACCGTGTCTAGTCCCACTTTTCATTATGCTGCCGGCTGAGTACTGAGTACGGGTACTTTTTAAGTATTGAAGTGTATACAAGGCTCTCACTTTGTAACCTGTAGCATATAAATGCGACAAAGCATGTTAAAAAGTTTCCACGTTTAACAGCCAATGAAAAATATCAAAATACTGAGGCAATGAAAAAGGGCATGTTAACAACATTGAGCGCCTTACCTGTAGCAGACACTGAAAACCATCACCACACCACAATAAAAAAAGGGAAAGGGACCTGCCCAGTGTCCTGTCCTCACAGGATCCAACAGACTGCTTCACAGTTCTGTTAAAATCCTGTGGGGTAGGCCATGGTCTCTTCTATGGCTCCAGGAGAGACTTCTCATCCACAAAGATGGGCCCCTCTAATAGCAGTCTAACAAAGTTGGTAGAATCATCGCTTCTGGAGTATTAAGATGAATAAACTTCAAATTGCTTTTGCAATTGAAAAATACTAAGAATTCTAGGTGATTTGAGACGTGATGATAGTAATTTCAAGTGTCTATGCCTATTTTAAAACATCCACAAAGACGTGAAACCTTTATAATGGAATGATATTCTCAAAATCAGAAGACCAATTTTACATCGCCAAAAATTATTCATAAAAATTTGCATGTATTTTTATAAAAACGTTTTTCCAATAAAGATTTCACTTAAGACTTTATTAAAGTTATGCAGAATAAACAAAACATAACTATCTTTCAGTAGCACAGAAATTTACTAATAAATGAATAGGTCAACTTAATCTGTTTTTGAAGTATGTTCTATAAAAAGAACTGCTAGTTTTTCTTTAACAGTTAATCAAATTTATACTTACTACAACATTCTGCATAACTTTTTTTACTAGTTTATATAGGGACAGAACACACACATTAACTAAATGATTATGTTAACCACCAGCATCACACCTCACCTTCATCATAGTATAGACACCAGAAAGGGAAGAGGGATGGGGGGGAGGGGAGGGGAGGCAGAGGCAGCAGGGTCACGGTACTGATCTATAAACAGTTTTCTAAACCAGATTGTTCCATCAATCACAATGGTCAGACCAATTTAGACTTTTAAAGTCTCCAATAGAAAGGGATGCTACACTCATACCCATCACTCTACTAGGGCTATTCTCTGCTCCAGCTTAGCTATGACCCAGGGCACCTCAGGCCATGGTTTAAGGCTACGGGACCAGTCTTCATCATGTTCAACAATTCTGGGTAAAAACACTGGAAAACAGCTGCATTCTTTTTCTGCAGTACATACACCAGGTATTTCAAGACAACCGTTCAGGACATTAGTTAGCACCTAAGGTTATTAGAGAGGCTGTGTGTGTTCCATCCCAGATCTATGACCTGCAGAGGCTCTCACCTCTGACAACCATGAAGGGGACTGAAAGCTCTAGGTTCAAAGCCATCTTCTGTTCACCCAGCCCAACAACAGTTACTGGCAGGAAAAAAGTCAACTGCCACTTAAATGACATTTCCATGTTTTAGGAGATTGCTTAACCTCAATAGATTGTCCATGGAAATGTGGAATAAATTTCTTATGTCTTTCAGTCCCTTCTTTCCATTGAAAATCCTATGGATGAAACAAAATTAGGTAAAAGGAGAAAAGGTTTTGCTCTTACCCCATTCCACCGCGTCCTCCTCCCCGCCCACCTCTGCTCATGCCTCCACGATCAAATCCCCCTCTTCCCCTGCCCCGGTTATCAGGGCCACTCAAGCTCCGGTTCTCTCCTGGTCCGGAAAATCCTCCAGACTCCTGCCCATAAACACCCATGCTACTGGGGTGGTCCTGTCGGAATGAACCTGAGGAAAGAGTCACATCTGTAAGCCACGGACCAGCATTTACACTACTGCCTAACATCCTTTCTCGTGGGACTCATGGAACTTGCAACTACATAAGTACTATGCTAAAAGTATTTCTATCAGAGGCTCTCTTTAAGAACTATTGGTTCTTCAAGGCTAAAACAGCCTTGTATGTCCAGGCTATAAAACTACTTCCAAAGGATTTTTCTTCTGGGAAAAAATATATTTGTAAGTTTCTGTGCCTCAGATGTCTCCAAAAGCAGCCTCTCAACACCAGAAGTAGAGCCAGGTTACCCAGGGCTCTGACATATAACAAGTAGCTTTTAGTCACCCGAGTCAACCCAACCCCCAGCCCCCCACTTTAGAGTAAGGATCTCGCTGCAAACTCTGTGCCACCAGGTCTGGCTGATGAAATTCAATTTTAAAAGTGTAACAACTGAGGCAGAAATTAAATTGCGAATGAGATACTTTTGGGTTTTTAGTTACTTTTCCAAATGTAAGGATAAGCACTGGGGAATAGGGGTATGCTCTCTAGTATCCTGGAAGCAGGACTCACGCTCTTTGCTTATGGATTTACACAAAAATCAAAATACAGTTTTTACTTGGCTATCGAAAGCCACAGTAGCCCTCTATAGCTACCTTCCCACTTTCTCTTAACCTCTACGGCAGGTCTTAAAGAATGCCCACCCTCCCCACTGCAGAGCGCCCATGCTGCTGACACAGCCCCTGCTTGGGCTATCAGAGCACACTCGCACTGACTCCAGAAGCAAACAGTGGCAACAAGCATTCCCCACTCAGAACCTCCAAGCAAAACCACTCATACTTAGTTTTCTCTCTTAGCAACTCACTCTGCTGCCCGTAGCTGCTGCTCTGTTGGCTATATTGACTTGGAGCCTGGCTGTAGGATCCAGTCTGAGGGGGGTAACTAGTGGGAGGCTGTTGCCCATAGCTGCTTTGTTGACCATAGCTACTCTGCTGTCCATAGCTGCTCGGCTGCCCATAGGTGTTCTGCTGAGAGTAACTGCTCTGATCGTAACTAGTCGGCTGTGAAGAGGAGTAGCTGAAAGAAAAAACAAAATCTTCAGGAAGGAGAAAAATCATGTTATTTCTGCCAAGACCCCGAATACAACACATTCACAGGCATCCATGCTAACAATGACTTTCTTTCTACTTTCAATGACAGGGCCTCACTTTGTGCAGCCCAGGCTGACCTTCCACCACACACTCTTCTTTCTACCTTAGTTTCCTGTGCGCTGGATTACAGGTGTGCACCTCTGGCTGGCTAAGGCAACATTTTTGGATTTCCAATAATAATAATTTAAATGTAAAAGAAAATGAAAATAACCCATGTGCACACTGAGTTGTGGTTCAGAGCTCCTATTTAAAATGTTTTTCAACTATATTTAAGACAAATACAGTTCAGTGTGGTAGACTATGGACATGTGCACTTTGAGATGACTAATGAAGAGACACTGGAAGTGAGAAGGAAGGAGTCAGTGATGTGTTTAGTTCCTAGTATGCCGTCCTTTCTCTTTGTAGTTCTGAGGCTCCACCTTAGACCCTCACACACTAAGTAGGGGTTCTGCTCCAGCCATCATAGGCTGAGTGATGACTCTGCCTTTCTGAGGAATGCCTGCTTGGTATTGTGTATTAAGTATACCGCCCCTCCAAAATGCCATTTTCTTTCAGACTCAAAATTGCTCTGCTATAGTTTCAAACTTTCAGACAAACATATTTGATCCTTGGAAATCTAGGAATAAAGACAAGACTGGTAAGAGACCTTAGGATGCTGTATAAAAGGTGTTAGGTCTCTATGAAACTATCCAGCAGGTAATCTATGTACCTCTACATACTACTAAAAATAAACCTTAGAAGAAAGACTCTTAGCTGGGTGTAGTGGCAAGGCAAGGCTTTAATCCCAGTACTGTCTCCCAGGAAGCAGATAGTCTGAGTTCAAGGCCAGCATGGTCTACACTGAGTTTTCAGACATCAGGACTACACAGAATAGCCCTGGCTTTGGGGGGAAGGGGGAACACAACAGGACTCTCAATGAACCATGAATATGTTCAACTAAACTATTTGTCACACCTCTCCACACCAGTCAAGAGTCAGTCTATGGGGTGGAGAGATGGCTCAGTGGTTAAGAGCACTGACAACTATAGTGTACTCATATAAATAAAATAATCTTAACAAACAACGACTCTGTCTCTGTGTACCAATTCATCTTGTCACAGCAACTGTTCTACCCAACAGGTATGGACCCATTCTACAAAGGAACAGTTATAGACCCTGCCCACCTTTGTTCCTAGTTGTATGCAAGTGTCAAACTATGAAATGGATACTTACTGGCTGGTTTTATGTGACACAAGCTGGAGTTATCAGAGAAAGGAGCCTCCCTTGAGGAAATAACTCCATGAGATCCAGCTGTAAGGCACTTTCTCAATTAGTGATCAAGAGGGGAGGGCCCAGCCCATGGTGAATTCTATAAGAAAGCTGAGCAAGCCAGGGGAAGCAATCCAGTAAGCAGCACCCCTCTAAGGCCTCTGCATCAGCTCCTGCTTCCAGGTTCCTGCCCCGTGTGAGTTCCAGTCCTAACTTCCTTTGTTGATGAACAGCAATGTGGAAGTGTAAGCTGAAAAAAACCTTTCCTCCCCAACTTGTTTCTTGGTCATGATGTTTTATGCAGGAATAGACCCCCCCGCCCCCCCCCCACTAAGGACCTAGCAAGTCAACAACCTGAAAAGAAAATACCTGTCTTACTAATTCACTGGCCACAAAAATGAGACTGACCTGGTAGGAGGATAGGATGGAGGTGCTGTGACTGGCTGCATTGGGTAGCTCCCAGGTACCTGGGGATAACTGTAGTTACTCTGCCCATATCCTAGGCTGGGCTGGTTATAACCCCCTGTGCTAGATTGGGGTTGACTAGTCTCAGCAGGCTTGTTACCATCCTGTGGTCTAAAAGGAGAAATAAAACAGTAAGACTTAGTTTTAACAACACACACAACCCATAGTTAAGGACCCCACAGTTCTTTGAGCAACATGAAATGTTAAGACCAAGCTTGAAAATAAACAAAATCCAGTATTATCCATTAGTATTTGCTGGAAGAAAACATTAAAGGAGTTAGCATTTGTTCTATTAACAGCTACTAAGCACATCAGCTTGTGTTGCCAATATGAACAAGTACTGAAAATCTTGAAAAAGAAAACACTTTTTTAAAAAGTAAACTTCTGAAGACAAGAAATTTGACAACAATGCAAATTCAAGTTTAATTTTAAGGTTACTGATGTATACATTTTGATATGTGCGGGTTTGCTCATTTATTGGAAACAGAAAGAGGAGACACTTCCTGGCCTGGCCTGCTGTAAATTAACCTAACCTTGCTATACAACAGTACACTCTCCACGAGATGGGGATGTGTACACTCCTATGCCATGCTCAGGCTAACTAGCAAATACCCTCATTAAATGATAAAAACCAACCCCAATTTCACAGAAATAACTCAGGAATCCCCACTTCCTCATGGCCCAAACAATTTAGAGGAAGGCAGTGGCAGAGTTAAGCTAGGGCTACTTCAGGCAAAGACCCAATCAGCAGGTGGACTAAAGCAGACACACAAGTACTGTTTTTTCACTGAGATGAAACAGGTTATAAAATTATAACCAGTTATCAGCTCGGAAGACTAAGATGGAGGTAAGGGTGACACAAATCAGTGACTTATGAAAACACGACTTATACCCAGTGAAGATCTGTGGCTTAGATATACACCACTGCATGAGAGCACAACACGGGACTTTGTATATCTAATAAAATTCTTCAACACCTAGCCCAACTAGACTGGGGCCTTCTAGGACTCAGCCAGTTAAACAGAACTACTGTACAGGCTGTTTTTTAGATATTAACTACAAGCGGCTCCAATTACTCACTGTACTTTAGAAGTAATTTTGAGAGTTAGCCCAGCTAATTTCTTACCTCTACAGCAGATAAAAAAGTCTAGGTTACAAGTGTCCCTATAGTTTTTTTTTTTTTTTTCAAATCAGAATCCTGTGTTCTTTCATGACTGTATGCAGAAGCTACCTAAGTGCACTGTCAAAGTAAAGACCTGAAATCTTCTGCTAAGTAATAATATATACCACTTATTTACTAACCAGCCATGGAGCAAGAACTTTATTGGACTCTTAATATTTACCACATAGCTGGGTACCCAGCTATGAATTTATTTGTCTATGATTTTTTTTGTTACCAAACCACTATATAATATTGAGGAAATCTTGTCAACTTCTTCAACTGAAGCAGTAACCCTTGACCTTCCCTGATAGGGAAATATCCTTTATTGACAACATTGGGACATACAGTACTTCTTGACTCAAGTGTAACTGTTCCACCAAGTACTATCAACCACCACATAATGGTTAACAATTTATAGGGGCATTAAGCCAAAGATTAAACGCTCAAAAGTATAATTCTATTCATAGTTAAACAATGTGGGAAAACATACATTCCGTTTTCTTGTGTTTGGAAAAGCAGAAGAGCTTCCTCCTTTCTCAAAAAGTAGGTTCTGAAACCAGGCAAACACTATTCTTCATTTCTGGCCCACGGACAGATAGCACCATCTGTCATCAGAATCCCTGTATGCAGTGCTTTAGCACTCTGGAAACACTGTGAGAACAGTCTACCTAGTGAGTGTGAAGAGCTATCAAGTCACCAGTGGTCCAAGTGTACAGAATCACCCTTTCGTTAAAAACCAAAGCGGAGGCACAGAACAATCATCCACCGTGACCTTACCTGGTAGGTGCGGAGGCTGCGGGCTGCTGGCCATAGGCTGGGTAGGCAGGCTGGGTGCCATATGCAGACTGAGCTGCGTAAGAGGCCTGCGTTGTGGTGACTGTCGCGGTGGTGGTGTCATAAGCACCAGTGCCATAGCCTTGGACAGGCTGGCTGTATGCCTGGGGGGCAGTTGGAGTGGTATAACCTACAACAAAAGACAACTGGGTCAATTTCTCTGTCCTCTCTGCCAGAGTGAGACCTTTGTGTTTATTACCAAAACAACCCTAGTAAACTGCCCAACTTTAAAGCACCACAAAATTGAATTCCTATATTCTTGCAGCAAAAGTAGCAACAAAGGAGTGTTTAAATGGTTTTTATTACATTCTTTACTTATTTTGTATTAAGTGAGTGCACATGGGAGCTCACCATGGCATGTGTATGGAAGCATAGGACAGGATGTGAGCATTGCTGTCTCTTTCCACTACATGGATGGATTCTGGTTATTAAGTTTGGCAATCAAGGGTCTTTATCTGCTGAGCCATCTCACTGACGCCAAAATATTTAAAGTCTAAAGCACTATTTCTGTTTTCAAAATATATTCATGAGAAAGGTAAAGTGTTGTTTGTTGTTGTTGTTTTGACAGGGGTCACATAGCCTAGGCTGGCCTCAAATTCTTTAGGTAGCAGAAGATAACCTTCAACTTTTGATTCCTGTTTCAAGCCTCCAGCCTTGTGAATCCTGGCACCACAACAGTATGGTGGTTTGTGTGGTGCAGGACTCCATGAACGCCAGGAAGCACTCTACCAATTAAGCTGTATTTCCTACCTCAAGAAAGCATATTCTATTTAAGAAAACAAACAAACAAACAAACAAAAAAACTGGATAGGAGACAGGGATGACTTTTTGTTGATTATAGACACATTTTTTTTTTCAACTAACTAAAAAACAAACCCCTCAAAGGGACCCAGTCCCTGTCTTAGCTGGGGCCACGTTCCATGAAGCTCAGGGAAAGTGAGAACCCCATCTCTTATTGTAATTCTCCATTCATCCTACCAAGGCGGCCACCTGGTACTCCAGCTCCTAGGGAGCGACAGATGCTTCTGGGACATGACCAGGCATGTGCTGGCCATGGGAAGTGCCTTTTTTTTTTTTTTCCCAGCCAGCATCTCTCTACATAACCATGGTTGTTCTGGAACTACATAAGCCAAACTCACTTCGAATTCAGAACTCTCCTGCCTTTACCTTTGAATGTTGGGATTAAATGCATGAGCCACCATGCTCATGGGTGCTACCTTGAGCAAAAGCCAATAATAAAAGCAAAGCTTAGATTAAAAAAAATAATAAAAAAATAAAAATAAATAAAGCCTCTCAGAACAGGAAATAAAATGTTCCAGAAACGGAGGTAAAGGACAAGGTGTCACAACTTCTGCCCTGGGCTCTGTGCCTTCTTTACAATCAGCAGGCACAGTAAGTAACGCACTATAAAAAGTTTAGCTCAGATTCACATCCAAAGAATAGCCAATTCCCACAAAAGTTTAAAAAGGATTTTCCGATTGGGTGCATGCCTAATATTCCAACATTCTGGTATCATGATTACCAAAAATGACTAAGCTACAAAGGAGAACCTTGTTTAAAAAAAAAAAAACATAAACAAACAACCAAACCAAAACAAAACAAACCAACCAACCAAACAAACAAAAAAACCCCAAACCAAACCCCTCTGAGTTTGAAGTCAGAATAGGTTACTGAGGTCCAGAACAGTTAAAGCTACACAGAGAAACCCTGTCTTGTAAAAAGCCAAATACCCCCCCCAAAACAAAACACCCACTCACACCCCAAACCCCCAACATTAACAAAGAAAACAAAAAAGAGCTTTAATATTTAAAGCATATCTTGAACCAAGATTACTTAATTTAGTTTACATTTAGGACTAGCCAAACTTAAGTATGGGGGGGAGGGAGGGAGGGAGGGAGGGGGGAGGGAGGGAGGGAGGGAAGGAGGAAGAGGGAGAGATAGATAAAACTGCCCAGGCTGGCTTGCAATGCCTTCCACCTCTCAACTGTCAGGTGTCTGGGATTATAGCCATGTATCACCATGTAGCCCTGTGTGGCCTGGAACTCACAAGAGACCAGCCTGCCTCCGCCTCCCAAGTAGGAGGATTGAAGGCCTTTGCTAGCATACCCAGCTCAACTTCTTTTTGAATCTAAAGTACTTTTTGTAGCACTGACACAGTTCTTTCTTCTCAAACATTCAAAGGCAATTCTAAAATTATATACAAAGACAGTAATTTCACATCTAAACTGGTAAAAATCATTAAAAATATATTTCACAAAGGAGCCTTAAGAACAATTCTGAGTTGACATGCTCCTCTCCAGTGGGTTTTTGTTCTGAAGTGCTAGGTACAGAACCCAGACCTCACACACATGCTAGGGAAGTGTCCTATCACTGCAGCTACACCCTCAGCCCTATTCTTTAAAACTTCCTTGCAAAGTTCTATTTTTCTTTGGTTTTTCAAGACAGGGTTTCTCTGTGTAGTCCTGGCTGTCCTAGAACTCACTCTGTAGACCAGGCTGGCCTCAAACTCAGAAATCCACCTGCCTCTGCCTCCCAAGTGCTGGGATTAAAGGCGAGCACCACCACTGCCGGCTCCTTGCAAAGTTCTAAAGGTAACTGGACACATTCAACTACAGTTGAAGTCCCCCTAGCCAATTACTCTTTTAAAGATTTCTCCCTACTTACAAGATTCACAAAAGTTAAAAATCAAATGGATGAAGACAGTAACTTATATCTCTAAACTGTGGTAAGAGAGCCTGTTGTAACAATTCTACAGTAACAGATACTGGGCTAATTAGTAATCTTTTAATTAATTAATCTGCAGCACACACAAAAGCAGGCAAGCAAAACGAACAAAAAATCAACAGAATAGCGACAAGAGACTAAGCACATCTGTATGATTTCTTCAAAGGAAATGGTGCTAAGAAACACTGTACAAATAGTTTGTTTATAGTGAACAACAGAAATCACAGAATAAAAATTGTTTGAATCCTGTGTGTGAAATGTAGATACAGAGTACCTTTCTTCTGAAGCTTCTTTAGAATCCTAGGCAATAACAGTGTATTTCTACCCATTCCCTCTGATACTTATCCACTGACTGCTGTGTCAAGGCAGCATGGGGTACAGAAAAATGTGCTTGACCCCGCTTCCTACCTATTGGCTCCTACTTAAGCCATAAAGGTTAATTTTGATTATATAGTGTAAAAGCGGTGATTATGAAAGGTAGCTTTGAATTATCTAGTGTGCACAAACTTCTTATTACCATGCAGCACAGTCTGACTCACCAAAGCCACCTTTTCTTTTTTTGCTTGCATGCAGAATTCTATAATTTCTGGGCTTACAGGACTTGACTTTCCCTCTTTTTAGGGGGAGGTGTTGGTGGGGGTTGAGACAGGATTTTTTTCTGTGTAGCTGTCCTGGGACTCACTCTGTAGAACATGCTGGCCTTGAACTCAAGAGATGTCTGCAGGATTAAAGGCGGCACGGGGTACAGAAAGTCTGCACCTAGACTGCTTACTTCTTACTTCTACTTTGCTTAAAAACTTTCTTATGACCGTGTTTAATGGCTTATGGATAGCAAAGGCTAGATCTAAGCCATTATGGTCTCAAATCGACAGTTTTAGTTTCAGCTCTCCC
This sequence comes from Apodemus agrarius, assembly GCA_964023405.1. Classification (NCBI taxonomy): domain Eukaryota; kingdom Metazoa; phylum Chordata; class Mammalia; order Rodentia; family Muridae; genus Apodemus; species Apodemus agrarius. Next base: position 77,301,662 of record OZ030016.1, read on the forward strand.
CACACTTGCACTAGGTTAATAAACACTTTCATCCCTACACAGTTGTTGATTGGTTAGCTAAGCTCTCACAAAATCCATGACAATGTTTATTTTCCTATGACCAAGATGATTCAGAGGAGTTCAGATAGTTGAAAGACCAAGTCTTACATCTCTAAGACCTTCTTACATCATACAGCATTCCACAGAAAAAAAAGTACCATTTTAGAACATACTACATATAATTATTCTTAGACCAGTTTCTCTTTTTAGTGTCCTGGAATGCTTTTTATGTTTAAAACATACTATGGATTAAAAAGAGTTCAAAATACTTAAAACAGAAAATGTATTTAAACAATTTGTAACACTTAAATAGAAAAAAATGTGCCTGTGTTATACAACAGATGAACATATACATGCAGGGTGGCAAGTCTGTTCCCTTAAGTAAAACTAATCATGCAATCTAGCCTTCAGGGAGCAGGGAAAATCAGCTGGAGTAATACCTTTCAGAAGGCAAATAACTATTAAGGCTCGACAAAGGAAAGTTCATAGCAAAACCTTCCCCGAATTATAAGGACATGGATCTGCAAATGGCACCTGAAGCAGTTTTTTCATTAACACCTTTGTGTGTGATGTTAGAAAGTTCAGGGTTTAAACAAATGAAAACACCTAAGGGTTAACATTACAGGGTTAGACAAGATGGAAAGCATTTCCCATGCAAGAATGAGCAGGATAGTCAAACCTGTACTGGTCCCTTCTACTGTGGAAAGCACAAAACAAAAAGTAGAGGGTACACTATCAGATGAAGCAAACAGATGTGAAAACCACTTTGATTTTTAAGTAGCTCAGTTTAAGAAGGCTCATTCTTAGCACTAGTACAATCTTTTACATTAGTTCTATTTTGTGTATTATACACAGTGTATCAAAGTTTAGTTTCTTCCTCTTTTAGAACTTATTCCACCCACATTCTATTTGATAGAATTCAAGGAAAATTAAGAGCAAGGACAAAAATATTCCCAGAATAAAAAAATCCCCAGATGTCAACATACAGACTAGAGCATAAATAACAAGAGCATAAATAACAGGCCTTTCAGCAAATCCCCTTGACACCATCACAGTCTCTTGAAGGCCGGCCTTACCAGTGGGAGGCTGTCCATAAGAAGTTGCATATGCAGTCTGCCCATAGGTGGCAGTGGTCTGAGCCTGGGTATAGCTGACATCAGTAGGCTGTCCATAGGTTCCATAGCTTTGTTGCCCATACGCCTGCTCCAAAGAAATTCATGCAATAGCTTCATAAGAGAACCTTGTATTTTAGCCAAGTAATGTGACCTAGTTTATTAGTTCATAAATTGGAGAATCAAAGTACAAAATACTGCTTTCTGGTTTAAAAAAAAGAAATTATAGCTGGGCAGTGGTGGCTCCCTGTAGCTCCCAGCACTTGGGAGGCAGATAGATTCTGAATTCAAGGCTAGCCTGGTCTACAGCGTTAGTTCCAGGACAGCCAGGGCTACACAGAGAAACCCTGTCTCAAAAAACCAAAAAAATAAAAAATAAAAAATAAAAACAAAGGCATAAAAACAAGCCAAATTATCCTAAAAACTTTGAGTTTTTATATAAGTTCATTCACGTTCTGGTCACCTAGAAACAAAAAAGTTCTTAAAATAATTAGGCAAAATCTCAGTTAACCATGAAACTGACAGCACACAGGAATAATCCAATTCAGTCAGCATCTTGCTGGATATGAAAATCAGATTTTCAGCCTGATAGAAAAATAAAAGCTATTAATTCTATTTCAAGAAAAAAAAATCAGAACAGTTCATGTTCTCTTTATGTTTGTCAGTAGAACCAAGAACCAAGATTATGGTTTTTTGTTTGTTTTTGTTTTTCCGAGACAGGGTTTCTCTGTGTAGCCATGGCTGTCCTTGAACTCAGAAATCCGCCTGACTCTGCCTCCCAAGTGCTGGGACTAAAGGCGTGCGCCACCACCTTGGCTAGGAGGTTTTACTTTTAATTGGTCTTTCAAATAAATCTACAATATGAACATGTTAATATCTGAAAGTACAGCTCATTTCTTATCTGATTTTAAGTGTATTGATGTCCAAATTTAAAAACCATAATCTTGTTGGGATTAAAGGTGTGTACTACCACTACGCCCAGTTAAGGTAATTAATTCTCGGTAACAGAGACAAATACTTTCTAGATTCTAGAGTCTGTCATCCTTGGCTTTTTGAGGTGTTGGTGGCTGGAGCCAATATATCACATATTTTACCAAAGAACTCCCAACTCCTGGTCAATTTCCCCCAAGCATTTCTGCAGTGCAGGTACACATTCCCAATTTAAGTGTTTAATTACTTAATATGACTGGTGGAGGGTGCACCTGTTCCCTGATATATGTGTACAGGGCAGAGGACAAGACAAGTTGTAGGAGCTAGGTCTCTCTCCCTTGACTCTATATGGGACTTGGGGATCAAACTCAGTTGTGAGCCATCTCTGGCCCCTGGCCTGAGTTTTAAACATAGACTGACATACTGGCAAGAGTTGAGAAACAGTAATTTTCTTTTCTTTTCTTTTTTTTTTTTTTGAGACAGGGTTTCTCTATGTAGCCCTGTCTGTCCTGGAACTCACTCTGTAGACCAGGCTGGCCTCGAACTCAGAAATCCGCCTGCCTCTGCCTCCCAAGTGCTGGGATTAAAGGCGTGGGCCATCACCGCTGGCGAGAAACAGTAATTTTCAAAGCTAACTCCATTAGTTAATGTACAGCCACTAGCAAGTTATACAATAGCCATGCAGTACAATCTTTTCATCTGCAATGGTCTTTAAAAATTATGATTAAATTAAGCATAATAAAATATGCATAAAGAGCAAGACTGCAATAAGATACTTACTTTGAGCCTAGGAATTTTAAAAAGTCCATTTCCAGCTTTAAAATGGTTTCTTTACAACCCTCATTGTGAAAGATTAAAACTTTTGAGTTTTTAAAAACTTAGATAATACTACCACTATTCATTCGTATACAATTTTTTAAAAAGACCCCTTAGCTACTGTTTTAGTGGCCAGCTAAGACATCTCTACCTAAGATATAACTACACAGCCTTATCTTTGAGATTACCTGGGTGGTCTGTGCATATCCTTGAGTTGGCTGGGCGGTGTAAGCACTGTAGCTGCAAAAAGAATTAAACACAAGAATTGACTACAGAACATTCAGACTGTGTCACTATCACTACATATCCTTTACAACTACAAAAGGCCTCATACTCTAAACAGCAACCAAAGACAAATTATTGGTGCAGAAGGCTGACTTACCCCTGCTGGGCTGCAGCTTGGCTATAGGTACTGTAATCTAGAAGAAAAAAAAAATTATTAGCCCAGACAAGAAAGGGGAAAGAGACAGATGGAATTCAAGCAGTAATAATTCTTTAATGTTTAGAGTGGACATATATGCGGACACATCCCAGTTAGCACATCTTATCTCTCAACACCAAACCTATTAAGTCAGTTAACTATACAAAAGTCTGAATATGGTGTAGCTAATGAGGTCAAGGTCAGTTGAGTTGGCTGGGACACCTTCCCAGATACCCTACAGCCAACCATAAACCCATCTCAACTACCAGCTATCAGTTCAAAGACACTATCATTATCTTAAGTCTAAACCAAGACCACAAAACGGTATCAGCCTTAACTGTCAGATATGAAAAGAGCCACAGAAAGTATTAACATTTCTTTCTTTCTGCTTTCTCTGACCATGGAGGCCTTGAGCTCAGGGAACCAGTCTCTGCTGCTCACCCCAGGGATTAAAAGTCACCATCACGTCTGGCATTTTGTTGTTTTGAGACAGGGTCTCTCCACATAACCTTCAACTCAGAGATCTGCTTCTGCCTCCTCATCGAAGGGATTACAGGAGCGAGCTACTATGTCCAACATCTGCCAGCCTATCACTTTAGTAAGACCAACCACAATTCCCTACAACAGTAACAAGTGAAATAGAATGACAGAAAACAGGACAGTCATAACATCTAAAAAGGGCCTGCTGTCAAGAGCTGTTATCTTCCTAATATCACAAAAAGATAGAAACCCCAGTGAAGCCAAGGTAAAAGATGGAGTATGTAAGTGGTAGGACTGTGTTCTCATTCCCCTTGACTATAACCTGACATGTGGATGCTGTGGTTCCAACTCCAGCATAATGTACACACAACTGACCAGGTTAATACAATTCCAAAAACTGGCAAAGAGAAAACAGCACTTACTAGACTTAGGGGTAAAACTGTTCTAGACTCACAATTACCATTTCTTAAAACCTAAAATGATTTCAACAGCAGCAACAACAAAAATCACAAATTTTCTTCTCTGTAAATAAATCTGGGCTGGAAAGAAGGCTCAGTAGGTAAGAGCACCGACTGCTCTTCTGAAGGTCATGAGTTCAAATCTCAGTAACCACATGGTGGCTTAAAGAGATCTGACATCTTCTTCTGGTATCTGAAGACAGCTACAGTGTACTTACATATAATAAATAAACAAATCTTAAAAAAAAAGGTGAACAATTAAAAAAAACCCATGTTCTTAAAATAAATAAATAAATAAATAAATCTACCCATCATTTTCTTTCTTATATCCCCCTTCATCCCTGCACTTAAGTAGAAGTAGGTGGCTCTCTCTGAGTTTGAGGCCAGCCTGGTCTACAGAATTCCAGGACAGCCAGGACTACACAGAGAAACCCTGTCGCAGAAAACAAAAACAAAAACAAAAACAAAAAAAAAAAAAAGAAAGAAAGAAAGAAAGAAAATAATAAGAAGAAAATAAATGCTTATATTTTCAAAACATCACTGGTTTAAGGCTAAGTAAGTTTTGGGGAATTTTGTTTTTGTTTTTTGAGACAGGGTTTCTCTGTGTAGCCCTGGCTGTCCTGGAACTCACTTTGTAGACCAGGCTGTCCTCGAACTCAGAAATCTGCCTGCCTCTGCCTCCCAAGTGCTGGGATTAAAGGCGTGCGCCACCACCGCCCGGCTAGTTTTGGGCATTTTTTAAGGCAGAGAATTTCTCTACAAATAATTCTACCTAATTATTTCCTCTCTACAAGAATACATATTTTGTTTGGTGTTCAAAGACAGTACTGTCATTAAGACAGAACAAAAGGGTTCTTTCTTTTCCAATCAAAAAGTAGTCCCTCGCTGGGCAGTGGGGGCACACACCTTTAATCCCAGTATTTGGGAGGCAGAGGCAGGCGGATTTCTGAGTTTGAGGCCAGCCTGCTCTGCAGAGTGAGTTCCAGGACAGCCAGGGCTACATAGAGAGACCCTGTCTTGGGAAAAAAAAAAAAAAAAATTAGTCCCTCACCCAAATGTAACTCACAGCAGCCATCTTTCTTCATGGAGGGTCTTGCTTACTCCATGCAAATCCAAAGCCTGCTTCACAGTCTCCTGGCCTGGCCAACAGTACTTTCCTGAATTCTCTCCCTCCCCTCCCCCCTTGGTTTTTCTGACAGGGTTTCTGGGTGCAGGCTTGCCTGTCTGTCCTTGAAACAGAGATTTACCTACCTTGGCCACAAGTGTTGGGACTAAAGGTCTGCACCCCCACCCCCACCCCCAACTGGCCAGAACTCATCTTTTTTTTTTCCCCTCGGTTTTTTTCGAGACAGGGTTTCTCTGTATAGCCCTGGCTGTCCTGGATCTCACTCTGTAAACCAGGCTGGCCTCGAACTCAGAAATCCGCCTGCCTCTGCCTCCCAAGTGCTGGGATTACAGGCGTGCACCACCACACCTGGCTCAGAATTCATCTCTTAAAATTGACTGTCTCAACCTTTCTCCACCTCCTGGGACTACTTTCCATTCTCTACACCCTTAAATTCAGAGCCCGATTTCCAATATTATCAGTAAACTGTCCAAAAGACATCTACAATGAAAAAAATAATCTATAACAAAATCCTGAAGCATTTCCAATAATGTTATATTTTCTTTGGTGGTTGTGGTGGTTCTGAGACAGGATCCAACTAACTGCTTAGAAGGCTGATCTTAGCTAGTTACATAGACCAGGCTAGCCTCAGACTTGCTACAGCTCTCTACAGCAAGAGCTGAGATTACAGGTGTGCACCTTCAGGCCTACTTGCTACCTTCCTTAAAAAAAAAAAAAAAAAAAAAAAAAAAAAAAAAACAGGGTTTCACTGTGTGACTCTGGCTAGCCTCGAACTCTGACCTCCCCAATGTAGGAGTAAACTATGACTGGCTACTTACCACATTCTTTATATGAAAAAAACAAACAAACAAAAAACCCAGTCTGTAAATCATTTCTTCCATGTAGCATTTGTAAAATACACCAACAAAGCATCTAACCCAAATACCGCAACCTGCATTTTGGTGAGGTTTCTGTGTAAAAATGACTTTTTGAGTCACTGGCATTAAGTTTGCTGTTTACAAAGACTTACACAAGAGCAGTTATGTAAAATCAACCACGATGACACAGAACAGCTAACCACCTCAGATGAGGGTGCAAGCAAAAGATTTGGTGGGCTAAGGAAAAAGCACCCCCCCATGTTTATCTACCTAATACAGCACATAAGTCTACTGTCTCAAACATGACACTGAAGCAATGGTCAGATAATTTAACAACTGAAAAAAATAAGTCTTTAAATGCCCAAATATGTAAACACTTCACTTAAAAAAGCAGGCTGAGGGGCTATGATGTAGGGGCATCCTAGAATGCTGGTAATGTTTTACTTTTTGTTCTAGCAGTTAATTTAGATACTGAAATTCTGCTTTACTGGACACACTCTGTAGTTACTATTCTACAAGATTCTGATGAGGGGAAACGATTCCCTTAAGGCAATGAATGGCTTGCTTCAGGGCAGTCATTAGCCTAGCTGAAGAGATTTGAAGAGTTAGGCTACATAATTCATTAAAGTCAGCAAGGGTAATTTTGTTGGGACAAAAAAAAAAAAAATCTTGCTTTTAGAACTGAAGTGCTCAAGAAAACAAAATTATTTTTCTGGGACAGGATTTCTCTGTGTAGGCCCCGCTATCCTCCAAATCACAGAGACCACCTATCTCTGCCTTCCCAGCATGGGGACTAAAGATGTGCATCACCACTGCCCCTTTAAATGGTCTAAAATTTAACTTTTTCAGGAAAGGAATACTAAGTCTTAAAGTCCCCTCAACAGGGCCAGGGCTGTGGTATAGGAGAGCTCGCTTTTAAACTCGAATTTGGTTCATGGCGCTTACCGGCATTCTCTGATCACAAAGATGACTACAAAATGGCAATGATTTATCAAGCAGAAAAATTCCAACTGCCTTCTTGGGCTTTAGAGGCTAAGAGAAGGATAAAAGGACGACCAAAGAAACCATTTTCCACCAGGATATACTGGGTTGTAGTAGCATCTCAGTCTTGTCTTAGGGACACTTTGGGTAGCCTGCTATCAAAAGCCACCTGTTTACTGACTACAACGTTTGCGTCGTCAAATGGTGATGCTGGAAGCTTTCCTAAGCCAAATGAAGGACCCAGAGCCTTTTCTGTCTCCCCCCCTTGCTTTTTCTCTCTCTCCTACTGCCTCCAAGGCCACATTATCAGACCGTTGATTCCTCTAGAAGCAAAAGCAAAACAAAACAAAATAAAACCCGCCACTGTGCCAGTTAACTGTGCTCCAAACTGCAGGTGAAGGGTAGGCTACACTTATTCGCTCGTTAAGGACCACAACATCCATCACATTCTAGACTTCCCGCCGCGGACTATGGGTCTCTTCCCCTGGCCTCAATAGGGCCAAGGAATAAATCAGCCTGCCGGCGTAATGAGCAGGCCTACAGAAACGTGCGGGCCGAGGCTTTTCTGCTTCCCCTGGATCAAAGCTGCTAGAAATTTCTTTCTGTTAGGAGTCTCCTCTCTGGATCCAGACGGACCTTGTTATACAACCGGTCCCCCGCGCCGTTTGCTGAGAAAAGGACACTGGGAAGCCACCGCTTTTTGGGTAGGGAAGGAGGTGGAGTTAACACATGATAAAACCGAAGCCTCGGAGTGGGGAGAACGAAGATTTGGGGGGCCAAGTAGGTCTAGAGGGCCGAGCACGCCGGCGCTGGGCTTGAGCTGGGAGCCCTCCAGGGGGCGGCTTGGCAGCGCCGGGCCGGGACAGGCCCTGAGGATAATGGGGCTCCTACTCCTAAGCCGGCGCCCCTCAGCCTCCACGTTCGCGACGCCTTTTTGTTTTGTATCTGAGTCTCTACACAATAAACACTTGCCCCTAGGCTAGCGATGGGAGAAGGGGCTACAGGGGAAACCGGCCACGGCTTCTCGAGCCGCCATCAGCCACCTCGCTTCACGCGCCTTCAGGGCGATAGGCTCCAGGCCCAGCCGCGGTCCCCCTAAGCGCCTTAGAGGCCCTAGGCCCCGCCCACGTGGCGAGGGACCGGGAGCACCCGCACCGACAACCGCCACACAAAGGAGGCCAGGACGGGCTCCGCACGCCCCAACTACCGCGAGGCCCTCGCGCGCAACGCGGGCGCCGGAAGGTTCCAGAACCAGCCCGCCTGGTGGGGGGAGGGGAAGGGAATGCGGACCCCCGAGCTCGTCCGGCCGCGGCGGGAACTCCAACCCCTTTCAGCAATCCCCCTCAGTCATCCCTGCCACCCCCAGAGACGGGCGCCCCCCAGTTTGGGTGTCGCGGCTGTCGCCGGCGCGACCGCGATTCCACTCCACTTACCCGTGGACGCCATTTTCTCTCCTTCCTCCTCGTTCTCTCAACGTCCGTCTCCCTCTCGCGTTCCCCCTAGGCGCCGCACTGCGCAGGCGCGAAACCCGCAACCTCGGACGCTACCATCGGGCCAGGCCACCGGGGTGGGCCAAGAGGAATGAGCCGGTGCTATCTGGCTCTTCGCTCCCGAAACCGTTGACCCAATCCTCTTCAAAGAGCCGGACGTGACGCGTGGTCTAAAAAGACACCTCGGGGGCCGGCGCGCTAGCGAGCGAGTGTTCCCAACACGCCCCGAGGGGTCCTCTGCGCGAGGCTTGGTGGCTTGGAATGGTTACGCCCGCTGGCTCTAGGGACCGTCTCCGAAGAGTCTGCCCTGGAGGGAGACGGAGGCTGGCGAGAGGGCTGGGGGAAGGGATCCCGGCCTGGAACAACTGCTGACTAATCGGCAGGCGGGATCACGCGCCTGTGTGTGCGCGCAGCGGGTTTCGGGCACCCAGGTCTCGGCCTGGAGCCGGCGGCCAGCCTACCGGGCGGGCCCCCACCTCGGTTTTCTCGGGTGGGTGGGGGTGGGGAGGACGTGCTCCACACGACCCGGGACGCGTGGCCTGGGCGGGCGGGCGGGCGAGCGGGGGAGGGGACTGAAGTCCGTCGGCTTGGGAGGGAGGCCGGGAGTGCCGCGCCCGACCCCAATAACGGTCGGCGTGGAGAAGCCCAGTAATCATCCTTCAACTCATAACCTTGTTTTAACAGAAAACCCAGGCCCAAGAAATTGAGCACTTTCCCTAAAGTTACAAAGCTGAACTCGACCCAGACCCCGGGACTCCCCTCTGTGCACCACCCGGAAGCTTCTCCACTGCCCTTGACTTCCCATTCTGTCCTCCTGGCTTCCCAGTAAGGTAGGCAGGGTGTGATGATGCATAGCTCTGACACGTCTCCGACAAGGGTTCCAGAAGGACACTGAGGCGGATTGTTGGCGAGTTAATTTATTCATTTTATTAAAAAAAGAGTTACACGGTGGACAGACACAAACATTAGCATGGCGGGCGAGGACTCTGAAGAAACCAGGGTCCATGTGGGAGAAGTAGGCGTGTCGCACCTGAGAGGATGGGCGTGGTTTCACCGCTGAAGCTTATGCTGGCGGCTGGCCGGGAAGGGAGCGGGACCCTGATTTGTAGGTAGCCACCAGTTTCCCATTTGATGAAAAATCACCTTCAGGTGAGAGGTACGGGCACCAGAGCTGTTAGCTAGCGACTCCCAGTGTCTCACTAGGGGCCCGTCGGAATCTGAAAGGGGAAAGGCTTATATTGTGTTCTAGGAGGAGCAAGTGGATTCATTATTTGATTCTTACAAGTTCTATTTTATAAATTGAAGATATGGTTGGAGGAGTGTTACCACCTGCCTATGATGTGTGAGGCCCTAGTTTCCATTCCTATCACCAAGGAAGAGAAGAGATGGTCCAGAGGACGGGAGGCCCAGTGCTGTACGACCATGGCCCTGTCCCCTAGTGCCCAGGGATGGAGTGGTTGTGAGACAGTGCTAGAGGAAGCTTCATTTTAGGTGACCGTGCCTCCAGGTAAGGGTGAAATCCGCCTGCTTTTCTGAACTTCAACCCAGAACCAAAGCTAAAGGGTGGAGTTCACCCCCTGCAGGACCTGGGGCCATGTTAATTTGTCTTTCCATGAACACTAACCTTGAATACGTTTAAGGAGAGTCTGGAGACAAACCATTTGAGTGAGGGGAAAGCCAGACTTTGCTATTTAGGATAAAAGTCACCCTGTGGGAAGGGGACATTGACAATTCAGAGTGAGTAGGAGATGGCCTATTGAGGGATGGAGGAAAAGCCAGTTGGGGCAGAGGAAACTTTCACATTTGGCATATGCAAGGGGAAGCCTTGGCAAGGAAGCCAAGTAGAGGATCAGCTCAGGAGACTCAGGACTGCCTGGGAATGATAGCAGGGCCTGGAAGAAAGGCTGGGTGCCAGGAGAGGGCCAGGGAGAAAAGCTGTGCTGCAGGAGCAGGGGATAACCCTGGGTCAGCTTGGACCTGCTGCGCCTGTACTTGGGAACTATCTATGCCTCTCATGAAGTAATGAGGTGCTGCTTTGGGTTTGTTTGAGAAAGAGTTGGTGCTGAACCAGGTGACCCCACACTGATAGCCTAGATGGAGACAGGGGAATCTTACATCCCAGGCCATCTTGGGTTACGTGATGAGATTTGTTTAAAACAAGAAGAGGAGGAGGAGGAGGAGGAGGAGGAGGAGGAGGAGGAGGAGGAGGAGGAGGAGGAGGAGGAGATTTGTTTAAAACAAGAAGAGGAGGAGGAGGAGGAGGAGGAGGAGGAGGAGGAAGAAGAAGAAGAAGAAGAAGAAGAAGAAGAAGAAGAAGAAGAAGAAGAAGAAGAAGAAGAACTTTAAAAAGGAGAAAGCTGTGGGCCTCCACTCTAGTCCTTTCTCTTACCATCTGTAAGAAAATGTATGAGAACCGGCAGTTCACAGATTAGGGAACTTGCCCGGGGACACCCAGCAGAAAGCTGCAGCAGAACTGGAATAGCCTTTGCAAATGAGGCCAGGGCCAGGGTTGGGAGGGAATAGTGCCACGTTGTAAATCACCTTGGAAAGCTTGGAACTCAGGACTGCTTGTCCCTTTAGTGGGCCCCAACCCCCACCCGAGGCCATCAGGACTCCCTAAGGCTGAACACCGGAAAAGAGCCCTGAAGTGGGAGGCTAGAGCTGGCCTTGACTTGGCCATCCCAGGGGAATATACCCACCTTTCTGGCAGCGAAGGTGTCTGGTCCTGTATCTTCCGCAAAGACTTAAAGCCCACCAGACTCGAAAGTGGGTCTCATGTCACCCAGACTGGTTTTTTAACTCAACATGTAGCCAAGGGCTCCTACATTTTTCCTTTATTCTTTGTGCAGCACTGGGAAGCAAATCCAGGTGCCTGTGTATGGCTAGGTAAGCATGCTCCCACTGTCGTGTGTCTAACGACCTGTCCCCCAGGTCCTCTGGTCCCCACCTTCTGAGTGCTCGAACCACAGGTGTGCACTGCCACACTGGCTCATCCCAGACATGTGGGCAGGTAGGGTAGGCAGGGGGCTAATAAGAACACAGCTTGGGACTCAAGCCCACTACAGCCAAGCCTCTGTGGGTTCAGTTTCCACCTCTGTAAGATGGGGTCATTGGGGGCTGGACTGCTCCTCCAGAGGTCCTGAGTTCAATTCCCAGCAGCCACATGGTGGCTCACAACCATCTGTAATGGGATCTGATACCCTCTTCTGAGGTGCCTGAAGACAGCTACAGTGTACTCGTGTACATAAAAGAAAAAAAAAAAAAACAACAAAAAATGGGGTCACTGGTAAAATAGAGAGGGAGTCAGATAAAAGCAGCAAAAATAATTTGCTACTGTTTTTGTTTATCCCTAGCATACAGCCTCAGGAACACCTCTGACCACCATCAACCAAACTATGCATGCTTGGGAGGCCCCTGGCTCACTGTCCCGGGCCCTGCCCCTTGCCTCCTCAGCCCTGATGCTGCTGCTGAGCTGCCTGTGGTTATTGGGGGCTGGCCCCAGCCTCAGATTGGCTCCAGAGCTGCTAATGGAACCCTGGCAGGGTGAGGACTGGCTGCATGGGTCTTGAAGGAAGCTAGAGACTTACTCTAGGGCCCAAAACCAGTTCGCGGCATTAGTGTGAACCTTGTGGTGGTTATACGAGGCTAGGGCACAGAGTCCCAGGGTTAGTGTTCCGACACGCTCAGCTCATCCCCAGTCAAGAGGGAGGCCGAGGAGCCTGTAAAGGTGCTGGAGGCGAGATTGAAGCTGTGGGTAGGAGGGCTGATTGCATCCCTTCCAGACAGCTGCCCCAGAAGTAAGGACTAAGCTTTTCAGCCAAACACATAGTCCTCCAAACTTGCCTCCAGTGTACATTTTAGGAACCGAAATGTTCAGGGAGGTGTGGAGATGTTCTAAGGTCATGCAGCTCTGTGGGAGTGGGTGGTTCTAGCAGGCAGTTTTTATTAGAACTAGTGCTATTAACCAGCTGTGGAAGAGACTGGCTAAGTGTGAGGAGCAGCTTCAGTGTGCCTGGGACCTGGCAGCGCTAAGCAGTTGGTTGCTGTATATTGGTTCGCAGTAATATAACTAGAGAGTAGCTGTGGCGTTGAGAAGACTTTGGTGTCCTCTGCCAGTGATTAGGTAGTGACATTGACATCCCAGCTCCTGAGTAGGGAGGCTGCCGTGCCAGGTGGCCCTAGTAAAGGGCCGTCATCCCTCTGATCTGACCCTCTTGTTCCCAGTGCACCGGCTGCTGACCCACGCTCTGGGCCACACTGCACTGCCGGGCCTGCTCCTGAGCCTGCTGCTCCTGCCCACTCTGGGCTGCTGGCAGGAGCAGCATCTGGGCACTCTGCGCTTCCTGTACAACTCCACCGTGCTTGCCCTGGCTACGGGGCTGCTGGCTGTGCTGCTGGCAGGCCTTGGGGTGTCTGGTGCAGCCGGAGGCTGTGGGTATATGCCTGTCCATCTAGCCATGCTGGCAGGACAGAGTCACTACCCTGGATGGCCTCAGAGGACACTGCCACCATGGCTGCTACCCTGGCTGCTGCTGGCCCTGACCCTGCTGCTCAGCTCTGAGCCACCCTTCCTGCAGCTCCTTTGTGGCCTTCTTGCTGGCCTAGCCTGTATCCTTTGCCTGAGCCAAGGGACCACATGAACCTGTAGCTGGACCTCTTGGTGTCTTGGAAAGAAATGCACAGGGAGTCATGTTCAAGCAATGCCAGGTGACAAACACCTACTCCTGACAGCATCTTCTGAGCAGTGCTCTAGGCTGGGGACAGGGCTCATGGCCAAGTGGAGGTAGGTGTCCTTTACAGTCAAAGAACCTTAGGAGATGCCTGGGAGAGCTGAGGGGCCCTAGAAGGCACGGACCTGGATCCTGGCATCAAAGCTAAGATGAGCAGGTATAGGGCATAACTGAGAGGAAGGCTCAGCGTGGGGGCAAGCCTAGGGCTCTCTGGGAACAGAGCCAACTTAGTCCCATGGGACAGGTGTCTTAGACATAAGCTTCGCTCCCAAGATATGGGAAAATAGCCACCGAAGAGAGCAGGCTGACCCATACAGCCATTCAGGCGGTCACAGGGTCATTTCAGAGTGCAGACACCAGTCAGGTCTGGCTGGTGGACGGGAGGAGGATCTGTCTTCAGGCACACAGGACTGGGAACAGGCTTATGAGGTGGCTGAAGAAAAGGGGCTTCCCCTCTGGCTGGCTAGTTTCAGGCAGTGCATTTTGTTCTTGGCTTCAGCTGTTGGTGTGAGTGAAGATGTGGACCTGAGGGAGGTAGCACGGCGACACACGGGAATGCCCCACCTTCTCTTTACCCCACTCCATTTTGTTTTTCCTTGACCAGCCGCCCTGCCCTGGGCAGGTAGATGCTACCGGGGCCTTCCGGTGGCTGGAGCTCTCAGAGCGGAGACTGCAGGTGTTACAGGACGGTGTCCTCTGCAGGACTCTGGCCCGGAGCTGGCCACTGAGGCTCCTTCCCACCCCAGGCAGTGTGGGTGAGCTGCCTGTCACTTATCCTGCTGGAGTGAGGTGAGGGTGGGCTTAGGCTCAGCGTTGGGGGGTGGAAGTTGTGACAGTGGCTGGCAGTCCAGGCCATCCACCTCTGTCCCTACAGGCCCACCACCCCTAGGCCACCTTACCTGGCTTCTGCAAACTCCTGGCCTCACAGTGATGGCTCTGCTCAGCTCCCCCCAGGCCCGGAGCTTGGACAGCTGCCGTGGAAGAACTCAGAGAGGGACGTGGCCTGGGCCGGGCCCAGCCTTGCATCATCAGTGCCCATGTGGGAAGCCCTGGATGAACAGATGCTACAGGAGGGGATCCAGGCCTCGCTGCTGGATGTGTCAGCTCAGGGTTCCCAGAGCTCTCTGTGGCTGCCAAAGCCCTCTGTGTCTTCTCTGAGGTAAGACAGGCTGGGCAGCGGTGCCACCTCCTGATGTGGGAGCCATGCTGCCCTGACATCTCTTCCTTGTCCCCACCTCACAGGCTGCAGCAGCTACAGCACATGGGATTCCCCACCGAGCAGGCTGCAGTGGCATTGGCAGCTACAGGGCGTGTAGAGGGGGCAGTGTCACTGCTAGTGGAAGGGCTGGTGGACACTGAGGCCCTCGTGACTGAGGGGAGGAGCGCTCCTGCCCACTGCACAGGTGCTGGGGCCTCATAGCCCGAGAAGAGAGTAGGCCTGGCCTCAGTCCTCACCTTGGCTCTGAGGGCTTGGGGGGTCTTGGACACATCCCTGGGGCAGTACTAGGCCCCAGGCCCCAGCATGTTTCCCTGGTACTTTCTAAGAATAAAAGCTGATTTGCTTCTCAACCTGGCCTCCTGAGTGTCAGTTGTCATGTCTGGCTTCTCTGTGTTGGCATCAGGGAGGATGAAGGAGTGAACATGCAGTGAGCATGTGGCTGGTGCAGGAGGATGACTCCTGGTGTCCAGGACCACAGGATTCCTGCCCCCATATCCTTGGCTTGGGTGGACCCTTCTGGCTGCCCTGGGCAGCACATAGAGACCAAGCAGAGTAGGGTAAGCAGGGGTGTTTATTGTCCCGTACATAGCCATCCGTGGCATCGCAGCAGGTACTTGGAGTAGGAGTCCCTCCTACACACCCCATTCCCACATGGGGCGAGGGGCAGTGGGGCCTGGGGTAGAACTGATGTAAGAAGCACCAACCATTCAGTTAGAGATTAAGCAGCCTGGATTCAGGTGGAAACTCAGCACCAGAACATGCAGGGCACCCAGGACTCCCCAAGGTCTGACAGGAGGGGAACTGAGACTTCTGCCCCAATCCTTGCATGTCTGCAGGGCCAGGCAGTCCCAGGTCCCAACGGTAGACAGCCAAGATGACTGGAAGCCGTGTGCTCCATCCACCTCCTTCAAAGCCTTTTCACCCCATTTCACAGAGGGAACTAACTAGGCCAGTTGCAAGTGAGGCCTGACTTTTGAGGCCCAAGCCCTGTTTAGTCTGTCATGTATAGGCTGCCATCACTGAGATCTGCCTACCCCTAAGACCAAGATGGCACAGGGGTCCCTGAGGATATTAATAAATAGGAACTGGCAGTCCCTGGAGGCAGCGGGCCAAGTCCAGGCTAGAGGAGGAAGCCTGGGGTTGAACCTGAAGAGCCACCACCACCCTCTCAGCTCCTCTCGTGGCGTCTCCTGGGAGTGATGATCTGGTAGTTGGTTGGGTGTCCTCCCCTCTTGCCTCGAAGGAGGCTGGGGGTACCTGTGCCTGTGCCGTCAGGGCCTGCCCCGGATCCCAAGTCTGGTTCTGCCGGAGGGAATAAGGAGAAAGGCTATGTCAGGGGGACATTCACATGGGGAAGCCACTCTTTGCCCTGGGAGGTAGCAGGGTACCCTGGCATCCTAGAGAAGGGACTGTAGGAAATACGGTATTTAAAGGCTGGTTAGTGCCTGCCCACGGCCTCTTAACCCCGCCCATGCAGATCAGTGGCTGCTTGATGTTTGACTTTGGGATGGGGAGACTCAGGTCGCACTCCCTAGGGTTTTTTGTTGCTGCTTGTTTTTCAAGACAGGGTTTCTCTGTGACCGAACCCTGGCTGTCCCGCATTTGATCTGTGGACCAGGCAGGCCTTTATTTCACCCGGAAGCCTCTGCTTCCCTGGTGCTGGGATCCGTACGATACCACGCCTGGCAGTGATCAGATTTTTGAGGCTTATTTGGAGTCAAGATGAATTCTGGATCATCCAGATGAAATAACTAAGTAAACTGAGGCCAGGGAAGAGATTTTCCCTCTTTCCTTAGGTTAAAGCATTTTGGAGGAAAGGGCTTAGTAGAGTCAGGCTTTGGCCCTGAGCAGTCTCTGGGGAACTGGACCCTGTCTGGGCTCCAGTTGTCTGATTTCTAAAATTAAGGACACTTTCAGATAGACACTGAGGGTCTAGGTAGTGCTGACAGAGACTCAAGTCGGTCACAAAGGGAGTTGTGGTGAGATCTGCCCTGACCCCCATAAGCTGAACCCCAAGCATAAACACAGCGCATTTGCCCCCTGAGAAAACTAATATCCTTCAAACCCAAGAAGAAGCTCTTTTGCCCAGGAAGCCTGTGAGTATCTGTCAGTACCCGTTAAAGCCAGGGAGAAGGTCAGGGTAGGCTATTTTCCTAGTCGGGGCTCTCCCAGGATGGGTACTTGACCGAGTACCTCCCTGTTCCTAGGGTAAGGACCACTTCTTACTGAAGGTGCTGCTTAGGGGTGGGCCACTAATGGGGGCCTTGTACATTTTCCAGGGGCTGCCCGATGCACAGCCAGCTAAGCACGGGGTCACGTGGCTCTCCCAGCCCTCTCCCTCTGTGCTCTCTCTAGCTGCCCCTCCTACTGTTGCACTGATACAGAGAGGGCGGGGCACCAGGAAAAGTGCTGAGAATTTGGGATGGAGGTCTGTTCCCAGTGGTCCCTCAGGTCAATGGGAGGCAACGGGATGGAGCATGGTGCTAAGAGGCTTAGGGTAGAGCCTTGCTACGTCTCCATCAAGACCAGTCTCCCCGCCCAAGACAAGGACAGGGCTGAGGGGAAGGAAGCATGTTTCTAGATGTTTCTAGATTTAGAGAAGCCATATGGCTAATGGGTGGGAATTAGAAATAGTCTTTGGGCACTTTTGTTTTTTGTTTTTGTTTTTTTGACAAACTTTTGTTCAGTAGAACAGGCTAGCCTCACATTTGCTCTTCTCCCGTCCAGTCCTCCAGTGAGCATGTAGCCACCATTCCTGACTTAGACAACACTCACGCCAACCTCCAGATCTTGTTCACTTCCTGTCGGGGTTGTCCCTTCACCTCCACATGGCACGACCAGGTATTTCCTATGACCCCACCCAGGGTCCCCTCTTCCACGAAGTCTCCAATGTCCAGCAGGAAGGGCCCGCGTCCTCAGGCTCTCTTGGAGGCTCTATAGGGACTGATGGGCAGGCCCCAGCACCCATCTGAGCAGAGCGCCCAGCTGCTGTTTCCTGGTTTTGGTGAACAAAGGGTCAGTTCCAACCCTGCCTGATTCCTAGTCACATTTCCAGAGTGAATACTTAGGGTCTCAGATCTTGGCTGTATAGGAGGGGAGGGTGGACAGGACACACGGTGGAGGCCTCCGGGCATTGGTGTGCATGTGGGCTGTGAGATAGGGCAGTGTCTGGGGGGCAGAGGGTAGCCTGTGGGATGGGAACTCTCGGTGGGCAAACGAGGAGCAGCCCATTCCTGCGAATAGCTAGCCCCGTCTCCCCACACCAGCTATGGGTTCCTTAGCCTCACTCTGGGAGCCAGGAGTCAAACTGCCTTTCAGGCTGCCTGTACCTGCCTTCCAGAACATTCCCAGTCCTGCTCTCCACCTCTCAGAAACCCTGAGGAAAACAACCCTGCAGACTTCTCAGCCTTTGTTCTTCCTCTGCTTGTTCACTCTCCCACGATGCTTGCCCTTCTGGTCTTCACTGAGACGTCACCTCCAGGAAGCCCTCCTGGACTGTTCCCTCCTGAACTGGCTCCCTTCCTCATGGTGATGACTGAACCCAAGGACTTGTACAAGTGAGGTAAATGCTCTGCCATGCAGCCATGTCCCCAGCAGGCCAGAGGCACAATTATACGCACTACTCTGTCACTCATCCCTTCTTAGTCCCCAACCCCTGCCCCAGCCCTAAACTGCACAAGGGCAGGGCTACATCTATTGGCTTTGCTGGAGCCTGTGCAGATAGGTGACTGCGGAACAGCTAGTTGCTTGTGCCAGGCTCTCCGTCCCGATGCCTGGAAGGATGCAGTGTCTTCTGGCCCGGACCGAGCATCAGGAGGCGGCCTCTTCATGCCCAAGCCTGTCCCAGGCCCATCCTGGGAGGGTTGGCCCCTGCCTGCCCACCCTGCCATTACCTGGCCAGATGATGGCTTCCAGCAGTGTGACCCGTCTGGCCAGGAGCTCCAGCTGAGCCTGCTGCTGCAGGAAGCTCTGTAAGCTAGGAGCCTGATGGGAGATCGAGAAGAGCAGACGGTGCCTTTAAGGGCTGGGCTGGGAGCCAAGGGGGGTGAAGGCAGCGACATGCCGATGGGCTTTGGGGCGGGAGTCTGGACCAGTGTCCCCTCTGAGAGAGCCAGGAGGATGGGAACTTGGACGGTAAATGCCAGGCTAAGGGTTGGGCTCTCTTGAGCCCTGACAGGGACCTTAGGACACTAGGTCCATATTGGCAACTGCTGTAGGGATGCCTGGGGCCACGA